>CBVK0100745468.1:0-10936 GCA_900067695.1 Picea abies | reverse complement strand
GAGTATCCTCTATTCTAGAGATATTAAATACAATAGAGAACCTATGGTTGGGTGGAATGTCCTTTGTCTATAGCTAGTTGGTGGATAATTCCTAGAATATGTTGAATTCATTTTGTTATATTATCAACTGGATTAGTTTCCATATTGTTTAGTTCTATTTTCATGTTAGTCATACATTTGTAACTATGAATGATTTAATTATGGGTGCATAAGCCTGCAATGGCATGTTTTCCTACATTAATCATTTAATAGTAGGATAGCGGGGGATATGGTATTAGAGCTATAGGATGTTGATTTCATCCTGATTAGATGGATAAGTATGTTACAATATCGTATCAAAGAAAGAAGTTGATGGAAATTTGTAGTATCAAGAAGTCCCCTTTAGCCTTGGTAGAGGAAATAGGTTACTAGGTATGTGACAAAGTGATATTAGATATCCTGGTTATGACATTGGGGATGCATGGAGCCATAAACCAATTTGCATATGAAGAAACTACAATTCATGTGTAAAGTGGTTGATAAAATGTGTTAATGAAAATTGGAAATAATGTTGTTTGTAGATTAAGTTTTGATAAATTTATTCAAGGAGAATATTTGGGACAAATGGTTGAATACTGCAAATGCTAGAGTAATGAATTCAAATTTTAGGTTGAGTATTTTGAAATGGATATATAAGAAAGGATGAGTGAATTGGTATGATATAGAGTTATTTTTGTGGAAATAGGAAGAAAAATGTAGTTTGTAGGCCATATATTTGACAAAATGTCATTGGAGAATAACTATATATAAATCTTACAATTGTTAAATTAAGAGCTCCAATTACCCAATTGCAACATTGTTAGAGTAATTGGACATATTATGATGGGTATAAAAGTTTCATGGATGAAGTTTGAAACACAAAGTTTGGCTTGTGTAAAAAATTAGGAAAATTTCGAAAATTAGAGAAAATACCTAATTCTATATAAAATATAGAGGTCTAATTGATTCAGTGGAATCAAATTTGGTAAGAAATGGGATCAAATTCCCTCATAGGAGTGAAATATTTAATTGGGGATCAAAATGGAGAATCTAAGTCTAAAATTTCATGGAAACACTATGGAGGATATGTGTGTGTGTGTGTGTGTGTATTATGTGGACCCTGTACATGTGGCATGGAATGACATGTAACAAGGAGGTATCAAGGTGCTTCCATGTGGACTCCATTTGTGCAAGTGGTGGACACAAAGTAGGGTTCTTGGCTACAATGGAAAATTGGTCGACAAACAATGATAAGTGGTATGCAAAGGGAGAAGGAGAAGTATCAGGGTTATGTATGTCCCCTAGGAAGTAAGTGGTTTGTGGAAGGTCACATAGTGATTGTAACACCCCAAATTTTGATCCCTATGAACTATAATATATTATGTAAATGTGACTTAGGATGGTGAGGTGGTAAAGTTGGAAAGGGGTCAGAGTGCCTAGAAATGTAATACTCATATATACATATATTAATAAAATACATCGTTGGATGCAAGATGGACAAGGTAAAGAGATAGGGGGCTATGATTCCATGAGGGAGGGGGGTAAAGGTGCTAAGTCTTTTTATTATATTTTATTTACCCATATTGGTTTTATTTTGAGGAATTGGTTACATGAGCTTCTTGGGGGAATCCATGTGGTTATCGATTCTTTTAATTATATAAACCCTACCTATTGGTTGTTTGGGTTGTTGTTCTTTGTTGATGCTCATTTTGGGGTTTTTATTTTAATTCATGTTCTCTTGGTCTAAGCATGGAAACAAATGTCTCGAGAAGGAGAGCCATTGATAGATGGCTGCAAGGGATTGTTGATCATTCCAGGAGGGAATGGATGCCTATGTGCATGAGATTGATGGAAATTATGAAAGAACTATTCACAAATGAGAATACTTGGAGTTTCCATCACTAAGACTCTCGATCAGTAGCATTGGATCCATGGAAAAGAATGGGAACATCCTAAGGGACTAAATTGCAGAGAAAGGGGTTCATTTATTTTGGTTTTGCAGGCAGAACTAGAGTCCTGGAAAAGAAATGGAACAATTTGAGGGACTAAATGGTGGAGAAAGGGGTTCATTTCCTTGGGTTGTTTAGGATGGAGGGGAAGAGATATAGAAATTAGGATTGTTGTGTGGTTTGGGAAAACATGAGATATTGTTCTCTAAATGGTGTGTTTTAGATTTTCCCTAGGATCGGTCCTTGCTGATTCATAGCCCTGGCTCAAGGTTGACCTGTTGTTGAGATTTGGAACAACAATGTCTATGGTTGGGGGGAACGTCCTTGTTTTTCAACCAGTTGGTGAATGTTTGCTTGAAAAGATAAGTTCTCTCTGTTTTTTCTATATATTTATTTCCGATGTGTATTGATTATTGTCTCTGACATTCATGTTTCTCTATGCATGCTTGCTGGTTATTTTTGTGCATGGCAGGTTGTTCACTTTTTGGATGGTTTAGCATGCTGCATGAATCTTTATTAATGCATGTGTGGTTATCGCATTCCTTCATGCTTGATTTCGAATCAATTATTATCATATTCATAAATTGGTTCAATAAGTTCATTTTAACATAGCATGTCCACCCTGATGGTTTTCAGGTATGATACAAAGTGGTATCATAGTAGAAGGTTGCAACACTAGCCTTCAAGGGCTTGCTATAAAACAATAGAAGTTGTTTGAATCAGATTTTTTCTTTTGCGTGAAAATTATTTTGTTGCAAGATGAAATGTTTTGGGTAAAATTATATTTTCTTTAGTATGTGAGGTGTATAAAGCACTCGAATATTGAAATTTTGGTAAGCAGATCAATAGTTTTAAGAAATTGACCTTTAATCTTTGGCTCTCACCAATTACTTTTCTGGTAATTAAATGACAAATTATTGGATTATTTTATGAGATTTATTGTCCTCACATATAAAGTTGTTACAAATCCAAAGGAAATGTTCTTGTGCTTGGAGATCCATTGGCTTTCATAACCAAGGATTAGGACTGAGTTACCAGAGTGGAAGGAACTTCTGATTTGTTAATTTTGGTATGTTACAGAATGGAAGTTTACCCAGAACTTATTGAATGAAATAAATAAATTGCTATGGAAAATGATAGAGGGAGAGTTTTTTTTGTTTAAACACTGCTCTTCACCCCTGGAATCCGTGTTCAGGTGATTCCTCATGACCCTAACCTCCTAGTGATCCCTCCCTTCTTGATCTGGGAAATTGAATCGATAGATTTTCCTTCGAGGAAATCCAGTGCTCAACCACCATAGATCAAGCCTCCCTAAAGGTTCTCCACCATTAATTTGTGGGTGGGAGTTAAATACTTTATCCCACATGCACGGAGAAATGTTCGATAGGACTATTTATAAACCAAATACATTCCTTTGTGACTTGTGTGTGAAGCACACAAAGCCGCAAAACTTGGTGGGGCCCACACACACCATATACTTTTGGCCAAGGTAATTGGTATATCATATGAGATCAGTGTCAGGTCCATTTGGATAGAATTTGTGTGTAGTGGTTCGATGCCATGATTCCCTAGTGGGACAATGCCTTGGTAGCCAAGTGTCAATCTAGCTGGCACAATAGGGCAATGCCTAGTGGTCTAGTATGTCCGACAGTCTAGTATGCCTAGTGGTCCAATAGATCGAATTGGACTGGAATCATTTGGGAAAGGTGGATCAAAGTTGAATGTGATTTCCTAGTGGCATGATGCCCTGGTATGTCGGTGCCCAAGTATAGAGGTGGTTCGCGAAGTTGTTGTATGGAAGGTATCTCAATAATCTAGTGGGGCGAGTACCCCGGTGGTCATGTCATCTGACACATCTAGCACACATGGAATGGTCCACATGGATGTCGCATCAGACATGAAGACGTTAGTAGGAAGAGAAAGGTGGTCGGTGATAAATTCCACATGGAGAGATATGGTTAACCCATGTGTCACGAGGAGAGGGTGCCATGTGGAGCAGGTGATTGGGTCCATTAAAGAAAGGTTCCATAGACTTGGTTCCATAACTGGATCAGGGAAAATGATTGAACAGTGGAGGTGAAAGGCTGGTGGGTTGATTTTCCGGTGGGTGGAACATGGAGGAGGCAAGGTTCCAGGGCATCGAAGATCAGCAGATCGAGAGACATATGCATTGTGGTGTAACCATCCAAGGGGTTAGTGCCCCGATGGGGCGTGGTTCCAGGGTAAGGTTCCAAGCCTTTTGGATTGAAAGCGGTTGAATCACTTGTGGATGACGTCAGTATGACATCATGATGATGTAAGCGAGCATTAAGAAGTGGAATTGTGGCAACATAGGAGTGGAAGAGATCTATGTAGGTGATGACATGTTTATAGAAGTTTGTTCCATGTGTCATAGAATCATGCAAGGTAGTAGGAAGTGTTGATGTTAGAATGCATGTTTTATGACGCATGTCAGGCCACATCCTTGTAATACCTTGGTTTTGAGCCCTGTATTAAATAATGTACTTTGTTAATGAAAGGCCAGAGTGCCCAAACAATTAAAAGAGGCCAATGTGCCTAGGAAATGTAATGTTTTGATCATTACTAATAATAAATACATCACTGGTTTCTAGATGGATAAGGAAAAGAGTTATGGGGGGCTATGATTCCACAAGAGAGGGGGATTTAGGGGATAAATATTTATTTTATATTTTATTTACCCATTTTTGTTTTAATGGAGAATAACAACTACATGAGCTTCTTGGGGTGAAGGCCATGTGGTTCCTTAATTCCAAGAAATACATAAACCCATCTTTGGTCTGTTGTGGGGGGGTTCTTCTTCACTCACTCACTCATTGTTCATTATTCACACCTTTCATTATGTTCTCTCTCCACTCATTCTTTCACCCACTCTCTTTTCCTCATTCAGTTTTTGGCTTGGGAAAGGAAAACGAATTGTTGGAGAGGAGCCATGGTTTTGTTGGCTGTAAATATTGTTAGTGTATTCCAACCATGAATGAAAGCCTGCATGTCTGAGATGTTTTGGCCTATGTTCAATTTTTATCACAACTATGAATCCTAAGAGTCCCAGCATCGATATTCTCGACCAGATGCACTGGAGCCCTAGAAGGAGAGGGATTGTGTGGTAGAGAAGGGGGTCCATTCTCTTCGATTGTGCAGGATGGGTAGAAGAGAGTTGGTGTACTTTGGATTGTTGTGGGTGATGAAAATCCTGTGAGATATTGAGTGTTGACTGGTTTTGGAAGCTGAGTGACACTCTCGAACTGTCCTTGTGGATTCATAGCCCTGGATCGGTGGTGACATTGTTGTTGAGACTTGGAAAATAGTGTCTATGGTTTGGTGCAACGTCCTTAGTATGCCGCTAGTTGGTGATTTGTTTCATGAAAGATAAGTGCTCTCTGTAATGTATTTATTTCATTGTGTATTTATTTATCAATGAAATTTGTATCTATAATATGCATGCTTGTTGGTTATTGTTGTGCATGACATATGATCTATAATATGCATGCTTGTTGGTTATTGTTGTGCATGACATATGTCTCATTTCTTTATGTTGTAGCATGAATCTTTAACTCTGCATGTCAACATTTCATGCATATTTATTCATTAAAATTTGATTAGAATTCGAAATTAGTCCAGAAGCGGGCTTGAAGTAGCGTGCCTAGCCTGTGAGTGGTTGGGTACATTACAATCCTTGTTCCATGTCAACACAGAATTCGGTCAGGTTACTAAGTGTTATTCCAGGTGGCATGCCATGTCGAGTCCATGTCTTAGGTGCTAACTGGATTATCGACCTTATGCATTATTGAAACCAAAATAGATCCCAGTCGTCGGATATGGGAGGTCGAGAGATATTGGTCGTTGATAAATCTTAGGAGGGATTTACTACCCCAGAGAACCATAGTAACATATGATTGGAGAATTGTTGCAAGGGCATGGAAAATCCTGAGTGGCCAATACCCCGGTGGACTGATGCCAGATAAATGCATATGGGAGAGGTTAAGCAGTGGAAATTGCGGGAGAAATTGAACACCAAGGATAAGACGCCACATGATAAAATTCAAAAGACAAAAGTGGTTGAATGACAAAGGAAAAGGAAAATAAGGGGTGGAAAGACAGTTCCAAGGAAAGGGAAACTCAATGCATAAGTGATCCATCATTCTAAAGGTGCTCATGTGGATGAATATATTACATAAACTCACATGACTGTTCACTACAACTTATGAAGTTACCCTAAAATTGTGGCTTCCCATATGGTTTTTGTGGCTCTGTGGATAAATTATGTGGTGTATTATCCTTGGTGTTCAATTTCTCCTGAGAAGGAACTTGTTCACTCATGTTTTCCTTATCGAGACATGGTCTCTGCAATTGATCCATTGGTTTATCCAGTGGGGGCATGGGAGACCTTTCTTCCCCTTCTTGGTATGACTGATCTTGAGTGTCCTTTTGAGTCTGATCTCACTATTTGTAGATCCTCAAGCCCTCGTGCTTGTGATTCTTCACTAATAGACTCTACCAGTCCTGGCCAGAACCTCCATCGTCACATGGAATATGGTCAGTTTACTTCACCCTCCTTGTTCATGTGATTTCTATGATATTGAATTGCCTTTGGATGAGGATATCCTTGAAGCGATGAATACATTTTATATACTATGGGAAGACTTACACCGTGGTTTGTGTTTTCTTCCCTTTTGGGAGACTTTTTAGGTTGATTATCGAAGAGACTCTTCGTCAGAGCCTAGCATCAGGATCTACCTTAACTAGTACCACGCATGAGCCATAAGGATGTGAGATGCCTTATACCATATTGTACAATCCAGGTTATTTGTTTTCAAGTTTTTTATTCAGTAGCACCTCTTATTTTTCGAAGTTTCTATGTATATTGGATTTATTAAGTTCTAGATAAGTGTTATTGGCCAGATATGCAGTATCTTGGAGACTTTTTCATTTGACATTTGTTCATCATATCGATCCGTTTTGACAGGTATCGGCCTCAAAATTGGCATATAGGTTAGGTTTTTCCCTACTTACATTTTTTCGTTATCAGTTTCCTGGTTTATTTGGCCTTTGGATCAACCCCATTGAATTATGACACTAACCTTCCTTGTTGATAAGCGTGTCGTACTTTATGTGGTAGAGCCTTCCTTCCATGGACATCCTAGTTAGAGCCTTGTTTTCCATTTAGTTCCCATGTCGAAGTAATTCATAGGCTTGGAATTCCTTTTAGTCCTTCCAAGGTTGTTTATCGAAGCCCCATTATTCTTCATCTTTTCTAGCTCATACTCGAAGGACTCCCCAAGAGCATGGTTTGTTGTCTTTCAAGCTCACTTAAACTTTGAAAGCAACATCTAACGAGAGCTTATTTATTATTTTCGGTCTCCTTTGGATTACTTAAGAAAATAAGACCCCCTATAGTCTTCTTTAATCCCTTTTTACACTTTGTAAAATTGAAAATATTGTCGAGCGATCTTGTTTCCCTTCATGCTCGTCAAACTAGAATTTGAAGGCACATCTATCTTATGATAGTTTATCCATTTTTTAGTCCAGGCGATTAATTTATGAATAAAGGTAAGCCCTAGGAGCTTTGGTTCACTAGGAGAGTATTATCAGGCATAAGTTTAACCCTTTTTCGGAGTCGAGGGACTAAATTTTTGAAAAAGGGCCATTCTCCATGGTTTTGGTTTATCTCTTTTTCGGGCCTTGGAGAATATCTATGAAAAAGGAACCCCATCGAAGTCCATAGTTAATCTCTTTCCAGACTCCCTAAATATGATAATATCACCGAGTGACCTTGTTCCTTTGACACTTGTTAATTGGTCCAGAAGGAATATCTATTTCACATAAGTTTAACCCTTTTTTTGACCGATAGATTATCCTGGAAAAAGGTACACCTCGGGAGACATGTCTCACCGAGAGAGTTCTCCTAAGTTATATTTTATACTTTTTCGAGATAAGGGGACTAAAATTAGAAAAAGGTTGTGAGTTCATAGTTAATCTCTTTTCAGACTCCTTAAAATTGAAAAGATAGTCGAGTGATCTTGTCTTTGTCACACTCACTAAAATGGTTTTGAAGAGACATCCTTTTGGTATAATTTTAACCATTTTTCAAACTGACTGGAATAATTATGAAAAGGGAACTCTCTAGAGTCTTCTTTTAGTGTTTTTCAGACTCTCTAAATGTGAAAAACAACTGAGCTTAACTTCTTTGGTCTCATAAAACTTCACACAGAAGGATTCTTGTTTTTTCATACTTAATCACATCACATGTCTCATCCTTGCGTCTTTCGCCTAATGTCGACTTCATGTTGCTATTAATTGAACCTTCAAAGAATTTTTTAAATCAAAGCCTTGTAGCACTTTTTCCCTCACGATCTAATACCTTGACCCATGGAGGAAGTTTCCCAAGTGTCCTTATCTTGTGCATGTCTCCTTGCACTGATCATTAGTATGTTCCATGCACTTGTAACTAGTTTGCTTCCCCATGATACTCATTCCTCCTTTGTAACATGGCATTATTTTATTCTTTTTCAAGCTCATTAAAAACTTGAAAAAGACAAAAAAAAAATCAAATATTTCAAAAAGAGGGGATGGGATATACATTCTCTTTTATCGACAACAAGATAGTCTCACTTGGACAAATCATATCCTTCTGTTTGTTCTCCAAGCATTGGGATCTAGTATGACCTTAGGAAGTTGTTCATGTTACATAGATTTGTGTCCTCCTCTGTTTGGTTACTCTTACAAACATATGGAGAGTTTCTGGTGCCTCCTGTATCACATACTTATGTCAATAATATGTTTCCTGTGTCTCATCATTTTTTCATGCTTTTGTCCAAGGGAATTTTTATCCAACCCGAGTCATCCATTCTACAGTTAATCTCTTGACTTTCATGAGTCGACCATCCTGAGAGTCCAATCAAGTTCGGATTCAGAATCAATGAAGTTTTGCGCCTAATGATTGAGATCCTCTGGTATTTCCCCGATGGCATGTCGAATACCTCAGAGTAGTGGTTCTTACACTCCTATTGTACTCCTACTTGAGTTTTGAATATCTTTAAGTTGTTTCTCAAGCTATGAAGTTCTCATCTCCAGCCACATGCGTCGATAATTCCTATTGATGCATATCATATTGTACTTGTATATCTTCAGATGATCTTGAGATGTAGATCCCCTGTGTATTGTTCACGGCTACACTTTATATAGACATTCACATTTTTCTCCTTCTCATTTATGACATGGATCTATAGTGTACTTGATTGGCAACCATGCTTAGTTTATCTCAATCATGGGTATGCCCACCTCAGAGAGATTATCATTATTTTGCAGATGAAACGCTCACGAGAACTCTTCACTGGCTCACTCAATTTCATGCCCTCCCACTGTGTAAAGATATTGTAAGTTATTTCAGCCATCAATTTCTCTTCTGACCTCACACATTAGCGGGAATCTGTTATAGTCCAAAAATTACATATCTATGCATACAAGACATTGGCCCATCCATTTTCATACTTTGCCCAAAATACTGCTAAGGCTTCCTTCTAAAAACCCCTTTTTTGGATAGTGTACGTGCCCTGCTACACTAATACCCTGCATACACACATGTGTTGCATGCTAGTTAGCCTGTGTACACACACCAGCTGCATGCTAGTTAGCCCATGTTTACCTCCAAAATTTGCAAAAAATATAAAATTTCACGTAATTCGGTGGAGTTTACGGGCTATGGAGGGTTTCCTAACTATTTTACCCCTTGTAGCCCATCCCCAAACCGAATAACCATATTTTTCTCATATAAAAAGAGGTCTTGGGGAGTCAATTATGGACATGAACAAGAGAATAAGAAAACTTTTCCAAAATCCCTTCCCTTTCTTTGCCCAAGATTTTCATCTCATTCTGAGTTTTATCCTTAGCTTTCCCCTCCATCATTTCTCCTTATGCAACCCTTCTTCCTTCCCTTGATGGTATGTTGGTTGTGAGGAGAAAATGTGGGATTGATGCACTTGGAGCAACGACGGAGGAGCCTGGACTTGGTTCGTAGAGTAGTTGCTAGCAAAGGTTGTAACATTTTTTATCTTGAATTTGAATAAAAGAGAGTATCCTTGTCCCAAAACCCTATGTTTACATGTTCTTGTTAATTTGAGAATTTATAGCTATGTTTAGACTTTTAAAGTGATTATTAGAGATTGTATATGTTGTTGCATTTTATTCCTAACCCATTGTAGGTCATATTTGGGAGGATATTTGTGATCTAGGAGGTGGCAACAAGCGAAAGAGGTCTACACCAATCACAAGGATTGCAGGTGCACTCATTAACACTCTCTTTCCACTTTATTTCATCACTTAGTTTAGATGGTTTTGGGGTAGATTAAAGGTAGATCATTCTTTTAAGGGAGTTATCGCTCTGCCTATCCCTTAGACCCAATTTAGGGGGATTTTCCCTATAGCACTTGAGTGAACAATGCAACTGTGAAATATGGAAGACTTCCAAAGTAGTTTCACTTTTGGAAAAAGGGGTTAGGAGGATAGATGTTCATACTAGATCTAAATAATGAGAAAGGAAGGTCATATATACTTCATGATGGTGCATTTGCAGTGATGTGGATGCACATTTGGAGGTGAAAAAGTAGGGAAATGAAAAATGGTGGAGTTATTAACAACAAGGTCATGTTGTTGATGAGAAGGAACACTCAAGGAGAGAGTCTTATGGAAGGTTTCTTAACAAGGTGCTCAAATTCCACGAATGAATATTTTTAAGGTATTTTGTAGATTGGATCACATGTTCAATAATGAAGAATAAATAACCAAGAATATGGTGTCTTGAATAAGAATGCATACATAATATTTATTGTAAATAATAAGATAAATTCATATTATAGAGGAAGATCTAGGGAAGGACTTGGTCATCGTATTTAGATTCTTGTTGTAGGTGAATCCCCCTGTGGACAAGTGGATTCCCTCTTGGCCTATAGAAT
>CBVK0100745467.1:0-10936 GCA_900067695.1 Picea abies | reverse complement strand
TCCCCTTTACAATACAAGTGCGCTTCTTTATGAATGACTTCATTAAAGAATGACACAACAACTTTCAAATATTTCAAAATGTGTGTTGGCGCTGTCCAACTGTCCTTTCTATTCCATGCGTTGGCTCGCTTGATGGGTGAGTGATGCTCCTACATCAGCAGGTTACTTCTAGCCTTCATTAATAATGGATTGTGTGGAGGTGGTCAAGAAGTGCCACCCATGTGGGATATTCTGTCAGAAGATGCAGAAACACCCTGCTCCTATGTTTCCGGTCATTGCTATTGGTCCTTTGACCAAGCGGGGTATTGAATTTACTACATGTCACCCAACTTTAGCCAAGGAGCATCGTTACATCATCGTAGTGGTAGACTACTTAACGAAGTGGGTTGAAGATATGCCGACATTTAGAAATGATGGAGGAACTACAAATTTTTTCATCTTTAATTAGATAGTAGTAAGGTTCGGTATCCTGGAGGAGATTATCACTGATCATGGAAGTCACTTCCAGAATAAAATGATGATTGAATTAATGTCAAAGCTCAAGTTAAAATAGGAACATTCGTCATCCTACTACCCATAGGTGAATGGTCAGGTTGAAGCTCTGAATAAGTCTCTTAATATTATTCTTGAGCGGATGATCAATTCTTCCAAGTCAAATTGGAATTTGATGTTGTATTCAACATTGTGGGCCTATCAAACGTCTGTGAAGACTGCCACCGATTTTCCACCATTTCAACTCGTATACAGGCTAGAAGCAGTCTTACCTATTGAATGTCAGATCCCTTATTTAAAGTTGGTAGTGGAGTTACTTCCAGACACTTCACCACTTGAGGAACACCTTCTATATCTCGATCATCTTGATGAGAAACGTCGTGATGCAACCTTAGCCAATGAAGCTCATAAGAAACAAGTCAAGTGTTAGTATGATCAATCCGTTCGACCTTGGATTTTCTTTGAAGGCGATCTTGGCATAGTCTATGATCAAGACAAATATCCCCTGGGGGAAAGAAAGTTCTGTGATTTAGACCTTTCATTGTGAAAGAGGTCTTAGAGAAGGGCACTTACCGTCTGGTTGATTTTGAGGGAAATGATTTAGTGGAGCCTAGAAATGGGCTCTACCTTAAGAAGTACTACTCTTAGGTTGGTCACCTTGGTGGCTTCTTGTATATATGTATAGTCTCTTATACATTGTTTCTCTTTTTTGTCTTGTGGACATGTAGTTATTTATGTCTTCTTTTTCACTGTGGCAGATGTCAAGTGAATCAAAGGTTTACTTTGGGTTCACATACGACACTAGCTGACACACTCAGAGGCTTTCTTTCGCAGCTTGGGTGATTTTCACAACTGGAGGCCAGTTGCTATATTCCAGAGGTATTTGTCTAGGTGACACGACCAATAATGTTTCTGAGTACAACACAATGATAGAATTTGTACGTGATGCTTTGTCACATGGCATTTATCTCCTCCGGGTTTACTTAGATGCTCAGCTAAATGTGTCCCAATTAAATGGGTTTTACTGCATTTATGATCCCACTCTTTACCAATGATTCCTTAGGGTACGTCTCTTAGAATGATATTTTGATTACATTATGTATATCCATGTTCCTAGGATATTTAATCATTTAACAGATACTCTAGCTAATCAAGTTTTAGAATGGAATGTTGCTCACATATAAAAAGAAAATCACACACATACACATGTAAATACATTTGTAAAAACAATCTTATCCATAAAGCAAGAAAGATGTATATATATATATATGTGTGTGTGTGTGTCCACAAATATTGTTATGAGTACAAAAGTGGGCACAAAATCCTCAAAATTCATCGGTCTATATCGTTGGGCTTACGCCCTCAAAAAATATATATAGTACAAAAATTTCCCTTGGCACATCAATGGTCCAAAACTGTCTAAGGTCAAGGCCTATTGGCCCTACTATAATGAACGAAGACATTCGCAAGATGCCATAACAACTGGACCCAAGTTCGAGGCACCTCTACTACATGTGGTTGCATAGATGGGGGGAGATCCTTGATCTTGACCATAGGAACAACACGATTGAGAGCAATGAGGTTCCGATTCACTTGTCATAAGATTCTATCAACGTCTCCCGCTGGGGGTCCTCCCGCAACTACTGGTCCTCCTGTTGTTGTTGGTCCTGCCTTAGGTTGAGGGTGATGTCGAGTCCTGGAGAAGTCTTTCGGTCGAACATGCCCCACATCTGTACATAACAGATTCACGAGTCAGTACTCTACACATGCATAAAAAGGATATATATATAAATTGAAAATATAATAAACTTAAAAAATATATGTTACCTATCTCGCCATGCTCTTCGCCGGGAGGCATAGGAATGTATGTATCTAAGAGGAAGTTGCTCCCTACATAGGGGTAATCCTCGATCACCAGGATCTGACATGCCCACCAATCAAAAAACTTTTCATTGAAGGCCTCTATAGTCCTCCCTCCACCCAGTCTAGGGAATAAAGCTACCCACCTGCTCACTGCTGGGAAAAAGGCTACATGCCCCCATACTGTCTCTTTGGGACTGAGATTAGGCACCCTCTTGAAGAATAAGGAGCATAAAATGGTACCAAACTCGAAGTTCTTGTTGGTATTCCTACGACAATCTGTGAGCTGTCTCTTCATGCATACAAGCATGGTAGTACTCTAGTAAAAGTTTTTTGCCTCCAAAAACTGAATTGCACAATGCATATGTGCGCGTGAGGCTTGATGGAGTGCCATGTATCCAGTAATCCACCCGATTAGAATTAGGATCACTCATAGAGAGAGATTGGTGATATTGTGGATCAACACTTGAGAAATCACTTTCTCAGTACCAACCTCATATTACATGTTGATGTAATCCTCAATGTTGAATGACCCTCGAGGAAAATTCCTCAAGTTGAATGGTTCCCCTCTTCTTGAGAGGTTGATTAGAAAATATATGTCCTCTATAGTCGGGGTCAGTGACTGACCCTCCAACATAAAATCCTCTACATCAGGATGCCAATACTCCATGAGAGCATTGAGAAACCTCAGTTGTGCCCTCATAAAAAAACACTGGACAAATTTCCATAAACCACATTGTTTCAGTGTGGTGATGGCCACAGGGTCCTCCTCGACCAAGATATCATGCTCCTCATGCTCTCTCTCCCTCTAGTGAACATACATCCTATCACATGAAAAATTGGAGAAGAGTTAATACTTGATTTTTTATTTTTTTCAATAGAAAGGGAGGTGTACGCAGGTTGTTTACTACACAGTCGCATATGTACTTGGGATATTCATTCTTCTTCCTGAGTACATATGCGGGTTGGCCTTAGACAACCTGCGTACACGCAGGCGTGACCCTTTTACAAGGGAATGCCCATTCCAAACATAAAATTAATTTAAAATAAAGGAATTGAAATGTAATTAGAAGTTGTTTGTACTTACTTGGTCCAAATAGAAGGTTGTTTCATCCACTGTAGCTCTCAGAATCCACTCTTTTAATGAAGGTTTTTTTTGACCTTTTGGTTAATTTCCAATTTCCAATGGTGGAAATGAGTTGTCCACTTTTATTTATAGACTTTTTTAGCCCCTTTTCCCCCTTTTTGGTTCCCTTTGTCATTTTTTCCTGACTTGGTGGCTACTAGAATTCACTTCTGAGTTATCTAGTGGTCGTTCCAGTACTTTTTTTGGTTTGGTAATTATTTTTGTAATTGGTTACATTTTTCAACATCCTTTGGTAAAAGTCATTTTTTCCAAATTTTGCATATAAAGTGTGACACAACCTTCTTTTCTGCTTTAGAAGTTCCATAATTAGGTGGTAGAGCCTGCCTCTACTTGGATGCCCTAGGTAGATCCTTTGTTGCATTTTGGTGTCCATGTTGTTAGTTTTGACTATAGGCTTGAGAGTCATCGATTAGTCCTATCATGATTAAATATCGAAGCCTCATTATTTTTCTAATCATCATTCTTCGTCTTACCCTCGATACTCCCTAATGAGCATGCTTTGTTGTCTTTCAAGCTTTCTTTAAAATTCGAAAGAAACATCCAAGGAGACTGTATTTATCCTTTTTTATTTTGTCTAGATTAATTGAGAAAAGTATCCCCCTGGAGTCTTCTTTAAGCCCTTTTCATACTATTTAAAAATGAAAATATTTTCGAGTGATATTGTTTCCCTTCATGCTCACCAAAATCAAATTTGAAGGCACATCTGTTTGACGGTATTTTACCCCTTTTTCATTTCGGATGGCTAATTTTACGAATAAAGGTATGCTCTAGGAACTTTGGTTCACTAGAAGAATATTCTTAGGTGTAAGTTTAACCCTTTTTCGGGCCTGAGGGACTACGTTTTTGAAAAAGGAACATTCTCCTTGGTTTTGGTTTATCACCTTTTTTGGGCCTTGGAGATTAATTACGAAAAAGGAACCACCTCAGAGTCCATAGTTAAGCTCTTTTCAGACTCCCTAAAATTGAAAATATCGCCGAGTGAACTTGTTCCTTGACACTCATTAAATTGGTCCATAAGAACATCTACTTGGCATGAGTTTAACCCTTTTTCCAACCAGTAGATTATAGAAGAAAAAGGTACGCCTCAGGAGATTCGTCTCGTCAGGAGAGTTCTCCTTAGTTACTTTTATACTTTTTCGGGCTAAGGAGACTAAAATCAGAAAAAGACTGTGAGTCCATAGTTAATCTCTTTTCAGACTCCTTAAAATTGAAAATATTTCCGAGTGATATTGTCTTTGTCACACTTTTTAAAATGGTTTTGAAAAGACGTCTTTTCGGTGCGAGTTTAACCCTTTTTCAAGATGATTGGACTAACTACGAAAAGGTATTCCTTGGAGTCTTCTTTTGTGTTTTTTTAGACTCCCTAAACATGAAAAAACTACTGAGCTTACCTTCTCTGGGATCATAAAAATTTACATAGAAGGGGTCTGACTGTGTCATGCTTAATCGCATTGCAGGTCTCATTTTTACATCTTTGAACTAATGCCAGATCCATGTTTCTCTCAACATAACCTTTGAATCATTCCTTATATGCAAGCCTTGCAACACTTCTTGCCTCTGCGACCTAACACCTTGACCCATGGAGGATTTTTCCTCGAATGTCCTTATCTTGCACATGTCTCCTCCTTGTGCTTGGAACCAGTTTGTTATCTCGCGACACTCGTTCCTCCTTTGTAACGTAAAATTATTTTATTCTTTTTCAAGCTCGTTAAAAAATTGAAAAAGACAAAAAAATCAAATATTCCAAAAAGAGGGGACGAGTAATAAACGTTCTTTTTTCAAAAACAAATATAGTTGAACTTCGACAAAGAACATCCTTTTGTTTGTTCATCAAGCATTGGGATATAGTATCACCTTAGGAATATGTTCTCGCTACGTAGATCTATGTCCTCCTCCCTTTGGTTACTCTTGCAAACATATGGAGAGTTTGCGGTGCCTCCTGCATCACAATTTATGTCAATGTCATGTTGCCTGAGTCTAATCATCTTTTGTGCTTTTGTCCAAGGGAATTTTTACCCAACCTGAGTCAACCTTTCTTCAAGTTGTCTCTTGAATTTCATGATTCGACCATCTTGAGAGTCTAGTCAAGTCAAGATTCAAAATCGACGAAGTTCTCTTCCTAATCACCGAGATCCTTTGGTCTTTTCCCAGTGGCTTGTCGAAGACCTCATACTAGTGATTCCTACACTCCCATTGTACTCCTACCTGAGTTTTGAATATCTTGATGTTGTTTCTTGAGCTATGAAGTTTTCATCTCCAGCCGCATGCGTCAATAGCTTCTTCAAGAGGCATATTGTACTTCTATATCTTCGACTGATTTTGAGATGTAGATCAGATGTGTATAGCTTGCAAATACACTTTATATAGTTATATGACATGGATTTGCAGTGTATTTTATTGGCATCCATGATTTAGTTCAACTGATAATGGGTATGCCCACCTCAGAGAGATAATTGTTGTTTTGCAGATGGCACCTCCCAAACTCTGGTCCCGGGCTCACTCGATTTCATGCATTCTCATTGGTGAAGATATTATAATGTATTTCGGAGTAATGGAGTAGGGCATGTGGGCCTTTATAAAAGAGGATTTTCAAAGAGTTTTTCAGCAATGCTTTGGCAAAGAAGGGATATGAGATGGCCTAATGCCAGGTAAGCATGTGTGGTGCAATTTAGGGTTATAACAATCTTGGAGACATTTTTCTTTGAATTTTATTCATCGTATCGATCTGTTCTGATAGGTATTGACCTTGAAACTGGCATGTAGGTTATATTTTTCCCTACTTTAATTTTTTCATTATCCATTTCCCAATTCTTTTGGCCTTAGGATCGATCCCACCAGAGTGTGACGCAAAACCTTCCTTGCTACTTTAGAAGTGTCGTAATTAGGAGGTAGAGCCTTCCCCTACATGGGTGCCCTACGTATATCCTTTATTGCATTTGGGCGTCCATGCTGTGAGTTTATCTATAGGCTTGGGACTCCTTGTTAGTCCTGCCATGAGTATGTCGTGACGCCTATTTCTTCTTGTTGATCATTATCCTTGGCCTTACCCACGTGACTCCCTAAATGAGCATAGTTTGTTGTCTTTCAAGCTCACTATAAATTTCAAAAGAAATATCCAATGAGACTATTTTTATTATTTTCAATCTCATCTGGATTACTTAAGAAAAGAAGCCCCATTGGAGTCTTCTTTAACTTTTCAGACTCTCTAAAAATGAAAATATTGTTGAGCGATCTTGTACACCTTCATGCTCACCAAACTTGAAGGCACATATGTCTGATGGTAGTTTACCCTTTTTTTTGGTCCGGATGGTTGATTTTATGAATAAAGGTATACTCTATGAACTTTGGTTCACTAGAAGAGTATTCTCAAGTGCAAGTTTAACCCTTTTCCAGGCCTGAGGGACTAAATTTTTGAAAAATGAACATTCTACTTGGTTTTGGTTTATCTCTTTTTCAGGCCCCAGAGATTACTTACGAAAAAGGAACCCCCCTGAAGTCCATAGTTAAGCTCTTTTCAAACTCCCTAAAATTGAAAAGATCATCGAGTGACCTTGTTCCTTCACACTCGGTAAACTGGTCTAGAAGAACTTATACTTGGCATGAGTTGAACCCTTTTTCTAGCCAGTATATTATTACGGAAAAAGGTATGCCTCAAGAGATTCATCTCGCTAGGATATTTCTCCTCAGTAAATTTAATACTTTTTTGGGCTAAGGAGACTAAAATCAGAAAAAGGCTATGAGTCCGTAGTTAAGCTCTTTTTGGACTCCTTAAAATTGAAAATGTTGTCGAGTGATCTTGTCTTTTTCACACTCATTAAAACGGTTTTGAAACGACATATTTTTGGTGCAAGTTTAACCCTTTTTCGAGCCAATTGGAATAACTACAAAAAAGGTACTCTCTGGAGTCTTTTTTTTGCATTTTTTCAGACTCTTTAAACGTGAAAAAACCACTGAGCTTATCTTATCTGGGCTCGTTAAAATTTACATGGAAGGAGTCTTGTTCTGTCATGCTTAATCACATTGTAGGTCTCATCTTTGCATCTTTGGCCTAATTCCAACTCCATGTTGCTCTCAATTGAACCTTTAAAGCATTCCTTATACACAATCCTTGTAGAAATGTTTCCTCTATGATTTGACACCTTGACCCATGGAGGAATTTTCCCCAAGTGTCCTTATCTTGCACATGTCTCCTTTCCTTGAGCATTAGTATGTTCTATGAACTTGGAACCAATTTTCTTACTCTTGATGCCCGTTCCTCCTTTGTAGCGTAGCATTATTTTATTCTTTTTCAAGCTCGTTAAAAAATTGAAAAAGACAAAAAAAAAAAAAATATTCCAAAAAGAGGGAATGGGAAATATACATTCTTTTTTCAACAGCAAAGATAGTCATCCCTAGACAAAGCACATCCTTTTGTTTTTTCATCAAGCATTGGGATCTAGTATGACCTTAGGAAGTTGTTATCACTAAATATAGTTGTGTCCTCCTCCGTTTGGTTACTCTTCCAAACATATGGAGAGTTTGTGGTGCCTCCTTGGTTACTCTTCCAAACATATGGAGAGTTTGTGGTGCCTCCTGCATCATAGACTTATGTCAATGTTATGCTTCCTGAGTCTGATCATCTTTCATGATTTTGTCCAGGGGAAGTTTTATGCAACCTGATTTAGCCATTTATGTAGTTTTTCTCTTGACTTTCATGAGTCAGCCATACCAAGAGTCCAATCAAGTTCGAATTCGAAGTCAATGAAGTTCCATTCCTGATGATCAAGATCCTCTAGTATTTTCCTGATGGATTGTCGAATGCCTCGGGGTGGTGAGTCTTACACTCCCATTGTACTCCTACCCAAGTTTTGAATATATTGAAGTATTTCTTGAGCTATGAATCCTCATCTCCAGCCGCAGGCGTCACTAGCTTCTTGAAGATGCATATTGTATTTATATATCTTCAAATGATTTTGAGATGTAGATCCGATGTGTATTGCTTGTGGCTACACTTTATATAGTTATATGAAATGGATCTGCAGTATATTTGATTGGCAACCATGATTTAGTTCATTCCGAGCATGGGTATGCCCTCCTTGGCGAGATAATTGTTGTTTTGCAGATGGCACCTCTCAAACTCTGGTCCTGAGCTCACGCAACTTTGTGCTGGTAAAGATATTGTAATGTATTTCGGCCATCAGCTTCTCTTCTGACCTCACACATTAGGGGGCATCTATTATAACCCTAAAATTCCATACTCATGCATACATGGCATTGGCCTTCCTACTTGCATAATTTTCCAAATCACTGTTGAGGAACTCTATTTAAAAAACTAATTTTTAGAGCATGTACACGCCCTGCTGCATTATTGCTTGCATACATATTCTTGTTGCATGCTAGAAAACCTATATACATACACTATCAACACACTAAACAACCCGCGTATACCTCCAAAAGTTGCAAAAATTAAAAAGTTGTAAGGAATTCGGTGGAATTTAAGGGCTATTGGAGGTTTCCCAACCAATTCACCTGCTATAGCCCATCCCCCAACCGAATAACTATCCTTTCATTATATAAAATGAGGTCTTAGGGTCTCATTCCATAATCAAGCATTAGAACGGTGAAACTCTGCCCAAATTCCCTTTCCTTCCTTGCCCAAGAATTTGCAGCCTTTTGTGAGTTACTGCCTCAACATTCCCTCTCTAGCCCCTTTCTCCCATACAATCCATTCCCTTCCCTTTGAGGTGATCAATAGATTGTGAGAAGAGGCTTATTGAAGGTGCACTTGGAGCTTTTTTAAGAGGAGCTCGGACTAGGTTCATGGAGCGTTGGCCTGCAAAGGTTGTAATATTCAATCTTTGATTAATGAATAAAATAACCTCTTTTCCCTGTCCCAAATGATGGTTTTTATGTCTTTTCTTTGATTTATACATAAAAATTTATATCTAACCTTAATTTATGAATAGAAATAACATGCTTGTAGCCTTGTTTTCCTAGTTTTGGATGTAGGTCAACTTTAGGAGGAGACTTGCAATCTTGGGAGCTACAGAGTTTGAGGAGATCAACACCAAATGTTGGATAAAAGGTATGGTTTCTGACTAACTCTTTCACTATTTTCTGTTCATCTATTTTGGAATATTTGGGGTAGTGTGAAAATTAGATTGACTTTTACAAAGTAATTTGATCTATCTTTAATTTAAACACTAGTATAGTTATAGGGGGATTTCCCTGCTAGCATATTTGCATGCCAACCTCTAACTTCTCCAATTCAGGGAGGAAAAATGATCTATGACGCATATCTTTCCATGGTATTTTTGAATTGGTCATGGATTCAAAGATAACCTAATCTAAACGCATCTCAACAACCAAGAAATCATATGAACTATGCGGGTTGATGACCCAAATGGGCAAAGTGAATTGGTCATATTCCATATAATATTGGAAATTATGATCATCTTTCGTGGTTGTCGATTGGATATCATGGTAGGAAATCTCAATTGCACTCAATGACATATTTGACCCTAATGACCCACTATTAGATGGATGAGGCACTTGTTGGATTACTGAGAGGGGGGGGGTGAATCAATAATAGTGAAATTTAATCCTTTTTAACCACAATATATAATTTTTGTTTATCTTTGTGATCAATTTACCAATATCATTCAATGAGTGCAGAATAAATGAACCATGAACAATGAAAAATCACAAACATACACAATACACCAGTATTTTTACGTGGAAAACCAATGTGGGAGAAAACCAAGCAATGATTTTTCTTATATGTCTTTAAGAATTACATTCATTGGAAGCACCAAATTCCTTTGTTTTCGAGCTGCAACTGGAAGGAGGTTCCAACCCCCTATATTTTCATAAGACACCTTGAGGAAATCTCCAACTCCTCAATTATCTAGCTACAACTAGAAGGAGGATACAACCCCCTATGTTCTCCAACTACAACTGTAAGGTGGATACAACCACCTATCCTTTCCCCATCCTGCCGCCATGAAATATAAGTGCTAAATTGATGATGAAACCACTGCCACATTGTCACTGTGAGATATACCACTATAAACTTGTACAATCTGTGGCAACAACCTGTAACCAACCTATACCAATAGCCTATTATTAACCTGTACTTGAAATCATCATGTACCAACAAAAATCAACATATACATGACTTGTGTATGTTTAAGCTTGCGTATGTATGTGACATGTCTATACTGCAACCAATGTATGTACGTGACCTGCCTGTACTGCAACCTGCGTACACCTTTAGAAAACTAGGGTTTCCACCTTTCTGAAACTTAAAATATTTTCTTCCTCTGTCACATCAACCTATAACTTGTCACTGTGTCCAATATGTAGTTGTTCCTTATGCATACAACATCATACCTATCCCTTAATCGAGTTCATCTATATCTCTCTAGTCATGTGCCATACATGTGTATACAATCATGA
>CBVK0100745466.1:0-10936 GCA_900067695.1 Picea abies | reverse complement strand
ATTGTGACAAATGCTTGGCCCACAAAACCACAGCTTGCAACAATCGGTTCTTTCCGTATGCCAGCCAATCAATACACATAACCAAACGAAGCCCCGGGCCCTCCAAATCGAAGGTTGTGACCTAGTCGTACGAAGAAATAATTGCTATGCAGCTGTCAGCAGAACACAATGTTAGCATGGAGGCTGGAGAAATAGTTGCCATGCAGCTGTCAGCAAAACAAAGTGGTAGCATGGAGGCTGTAAGTCTAGAATGACGGTCGTCACATCCAGATGACTCCCAGAATCTAGTTTTCTAGTTTTCAAGTAAGACGTTTGGCATGTAAAGGGCATAATTAAGGTACACATCTCTGGACCTGGACACCGCCGACTTGTGAATGGTTTGGAATCCGTTGAAGCACGCCGAAGGCAGGGGAGAATCAGATCGGTTGGGGGAAAACAAGAGAGGTATAAGGAGGCCCGCGACCAGCCTCATGTTAGTTCCGTCAAGGAACGACTTACTTGGCCTTGTTTCATTTACTATTGCTTTGTCGTTGGGTTTGGTTCCCCAATTTGTCCAGGTTGCAGCCTTTATATTCTCTTGCCGTTTGGTTCCCCAATTTGTCCAGGTTGCAGCCTTTATATTCTCTTGCCTGCCAGATCTAAGCTTCACTGGAATTATTCTAGCCACAGCCAAACAAAAGTTCTGTTGTTGCATTAGAATTAACAATTTCAAGCAATCAAGTGGAATTATAGAATGGGAGATGGAATTTTACAGGTGATTTCCACGGACTAATCCCATAGGTTCATACACTATAGAAAGAAATTGGCGGAATGATAAGAGCTCAGACTCAGACTCAAGCCCTTCCCCCATTCCTATAACCCGGGATCTGAGGTGCACTAGACCCTGGACTGTTTCAACGGCTGACCTTTATACGGTACGTGATGTTACATGCAGGTGGAAGCTCAGTACCTGATGTTACATACAGGATGAAAGCATATAGTTGTATTTTACATGATGGAAGCATATAACAGTCTGATCCCCGTATTATCTTGTGCATAGGGATTAACTTGTTATTCCAATAACTTTGGGAGAAGGTTTACATCTATTCTTTTATCACTGATATATATGTGTGTATTTACTTGCAGGTGAAATCTATTCTTTTATCACTGATATATATGTGTGTATTTACTTGCAGGTGAATGGGGATTTAGAGAGACATAATGGAAAAGACGGATATAGGTATGTATTTAAATGATTCCAGGAAAAGGTTTCCACATCTGCAAGTCAGGTATGCAAAGGTTTCAAGATCTGCAAGTCAGGGATGCAAAGTTGATGCTACTTAAATTCATTTCAAAACCTCTATTCTTTATTAAATTAAAAAAAAAATAAGATAAGTACGAGGAAAGCATTAATAATAAATAGGAATAAAACCTAAACTTTCTACAGTAACAAGTAAAGATGAATAAAACATAAACTTATTTTAAATAGGAATAAAACATAAACTTTTTACAGTAACAAGTAAAGATGAATAAAACATAAACTTATTTTTTGAAATAGTAGAAACTTAATATAAAAAAATTGAAACAGTAGAAACAACTTACAGATATTTCAACCTTGCTGAAACAAAGACAACCAAGGAACCGTAAGCAGTGATGACTGAAGTGGTACTGAAGGAGTGATCACTGAACTAGTGATCAATCCAGAGAGGAATGTGTACTTTGTTGTTCATATGATGGTCTTCAATCTTCGGAGGAAATCCAGAGAGGAATCTGTGTACTTTGTTGTTCATATGTACTTACTCTTTAGATTGTGACTTACCTACTTACCCTTTCAAGACCTTTCATAATTGTTTAGTAACCAAATGGATAGGAAACATGAAAAAATACAACAATAAATAAATTTAAAGTTTGGTTATTAATGAGACTCATTAAAGTTTTAAAGTTTGGTTATAGAATATTTGCATAATGCATTATGTTGATGATACTTAGTGAAGTTTGGTTATAAAATATTTGTATAATACATGTCTATTTATTGACCTCAAAAAGAGTGTCAATGAAAATTTAACAAACATATTTGACACACTTAAAATTTATGCTATGTAAACAATGAAGATAATGAGCATCAATGGCTCCAAACTTATGATATGTAAACACATAAAAGAAACTGAGCAATAAGAGGTAATAATCCAATAAAAAGTTAAATAAAAACAAATAAAATATTTAAAAAAATGATTATTTTCTTTGATTTGAGAAGCATACAAAATACAATCTGGTAAACTACAAACTAATTGAAGGTCAAGGTTAAAGTGAACGGCTAGAGTCACCTTCGGAAAGGACTAATAAGAATGGTCATCAACACATAAGAATTCCATCACTCTAACTCTAAACATGAGAAGCTTTAGAAAGATGGGATTATGGATTATGTAATTCATCTACTTTTACTTGTTTCTCTGGACTTTAATACAAGAATTTGGTTTGTTTTTTCTTTGTCTTTTACAAAATTGATTTTTTTAGTGTTTTGTTTATAAGAAACCTTTTAGAATAGAAAACATAAAAATAAAAGAACTTTTAGAATGATATACCTTTGTCGTGTGTTTAAGATAACAATTTTTTTTTTGTTATTGTTAACACATAGGTATTGCATTTAGATGGAAAACATGTGAATAGGAGAATGAACCTAAACATATAGGGAATGCAAAGATTGTAAACGAAGGTGTTGTGAAACATGGTTTTATTTTGACGTTTGGTAAAAGTTATGATATCGCATGCTATATATTAATTGTACCATGTAATCCTATTTTTTTTTATGATTATTATTATAGAGTTGACTATGAGAACAATTTCAACATATGAGTTTTGATTTTGATTTTTTTTAAGTTGTGTGGAGAAGATGATGTAGGTTATAGCCTTATAATTCAAAATGTTCAAAAACACAAATTGCATAAAACATTATATGTAATATTGAAAACATAATAGAATATTCAATTCTAATTTTGTTTAGTTTTATTTAAATAGTGAACGATAGATTTTGGGCATTATTATATATCATAGACCCATTTACTAGGACTTTGGATTATCCTCATACTCTCCAAAAATGCCAAATAATGGATTATCCTCATATTCTCAAAAAAAAAATGCCAAATAATAGATTATCCTCATATTCTCTAAAAATTTCAAATAATGGAGAGACAAAAGTATTTTTTTGTTTCATAGGCATTAAATTTATATATAATTCTAGAATTTGAAGAGTTGTGATTATCTATCTAATTGGCATGTTTTGAATCATTATTTGAGTTTCTTCACACAATAAATTAATGACAATTATGGTATAGCATGGTGGGACCATTTGTGTGTTTGTTGATAAGGAGCCCTATAATAAGAGATACAACGTCAAGGATTTTGTGACTTGGTTGAAGGTTAAACGTCCCTTATGGTCATCAAGGAATCATGATATGAAATGGATTGACATATAGTTTGTTATGTATTTTTGGTACTTTGTGAGTGTAAAAATGGAGATATTGACTTGTAGGGGTGATTTCAATGGCAGATCCTATTTTGGTGATTTGGAGTTGTGAAACTTTTGAAGCTGTTTTGGGGCATTGAACAACCATTTTGGGGGTAAAAACACTTTTCACATACTCCCCAACCTCTAGATGTTTTTTTACACAATGACATCTTTCCAACAATGCAAACATCACCTAAATCAATTTTTTTATGAGGAAGCTATGTTTCCCACAATTTAACCTATGCCTTTGACCACCATGCTACAAAGTTGATGCCACATTGATTCCCATTACTCGCACATGTGACATAGTCACCTATGGATTTTCAAGAATATTTTATAGGGTCTAAAACCCTAATATTAATTGGGAGTTGAGGGATGCAAATTCCCCAACCCTAACCCTAGATAGCTATCACGACATGCTAAATATTAGATTGTCAGGAAAGGAACGGTTTCCATTCTTACTGCATTGGATATTATTCCATAGTTGAGTGAAGCAAGGCAGTGGGATACTTGAGTAAAATAGAGGAATTAGAAGACTTTGCAGTAGCCATAAAATCCATAGTGTCCATGATAACTCACGATGTGGAACATATGGGCATGGCCTCCCAAGAAGGCGTCCCACTAGTAATGCACCTCTCCATGAGGACTCATTTTTGAATCTCAAGTATCATCTTTTGCATATTTTTCCCTTGACAAACGTGTACATACGTGAGTTGTCCTTCTACAGGGGGCGTACATACCTGAGTTTTCCTCAAACAGTCGTATACATCAACTTTTTAGGCTTACTGGTTGAGTTTGGTGTTTGTTGGGTGAGTTTGGTTGGTTGTTGAGTCTTCTTGGGTCTCTGTCCTAACTGTTGAGTGCCTACAGAGTGATAGGAAAAATTATTTTTGTTGAATTTCCGGGCGATATTATTTCTTATCATCTTTTTCATTGGTTGTCCTTGCATCTTGGTCTGAGTGTTTGCTTCTTGGTATCCTACTTGGCTTGTCTCTTTTTTCTTGCACTAAGGTTTGTATATCAAGCTGCCATTTAGTCCTTGCATTTTCGTTTCTTTATATCGAAAATACAAAAAAAAATTACTCATTTTGCATTATGGAATTTGCTCTTTTGGTTATTTAGTATTGATCTTGACATATATGGAAGGATTGCATCTTATTGAAATTGTAGAATTGCATTGAAAGTTGCATTTGAAAGCTTACCATCTTTTGTGAATTTAAGATTAGGACTTAGCACTATGTTTTTATTCATTTCTTTTATATGTTGAGTCATAATATCATCAGTTTCATGACCACATATCTTGAGTAAAAAAAATCCATTAAAAGTAACGTTGATTAATTAAAATTGATTAGAAATGATTTTATTTTTCAGAGTACACAAACAAGCATAGGATACATGGCCTTGGAATAGGATTTTGTGAGTAAAATTCTCCAAGGATATTAAACTAAACATGTCTGACCAGGGAGTGGTGAAATCCATTGTGTAATTAGTGACGTCAGGACGCTCCACTCACATCGGAGTTAAGCACGAGGTCACGTGAAGTTGGTTGTAGAGATAGCCCTCTAATACCTTCTTAGTGTCAGAGATATTTCTGGGGATTTATTCATATTTAGCCTGGTCTTGCTAGTACCTTTACCTCCATGAGAGACAATGCTTTCAAGATTTCAGGTTTTTTTACCCTGCCCATATGATGGACCTGACTTACGACTGTTCACTTGCGCATTGGTTATATCGTGGTGGATCTAGTTGCATGACACAGGTAACCACATAGGTTACTTGCAGGGATTATTCTGTAGGTACCCTAAGTCAGATAAGGGTAAAAAAACACACAACATTTATGGAGGATTACCTCTACGGGGGATTTGATCGACTACATTGTTAAGCCCATGAGGGCCCTTATAACTGATTCTGATACCTCCAATTGTTTGAAGGGAGTCTCAGGCCCCTCATGGGAGAGACAAACTTACTCTAGTGAGGGAGGCCCCTTTTCAGCTACTATATCTTGTTTATGTGCATTTGGCCTTTTTGTTTATTTTGGTGTGCTCTCTGATTGTTAATTGGCCCTAGGATTTGGTTTTGTATCTCAAGTCTTGAGTCATTGTGGAGCCAAACTAGCTTCCTTGCAGGTCTCATCGTTTGTTGAAGTTACCACCACATCTTGAGTCTTTTCCTTCTAAAAGGCGTAAAGTTACTAAACGTGGTACACATTGAGTCTTTTCCTTCTAAAAGGCGTAAAGTTACTAAACGTGGTACACATACCTCCACCTACCAGACTTGTGATTATACAATTATGAGTACTGAGTCGAGTCTGAATGACGCGGGGAGTCCCTCAAATCCTATACCTACTATAGTTAATGGGGTTCCTTCAACTCCTCCAGTCATGACGGTTGTATTACCAGAGGTTCCCATCATTACTCCTATCTGGCCTGTGATTTCTACTCAATCCATAGTAACAAACAATTTTGGGTCTCTTTTGGGTACGTTTGGATACAATTATCAAGCCATACATTTGGTCTCTAACCCTTTCTCTTTTGGTATGCCAAATATGACAAGGCAACTTTCATCCTCCATTCTAGAAACCAATGCAAATCCTAGTCTTGGACCTGGGGGCATGGCCCCTCCACATTCTCCTCTCTCACTTGGTGGAAGTCAAATTCCCCAAATAAATCCTATGGTTGGGGGTCAACCTCCTTTTTCTTTCAGGTCTAATATTAGTCTCAATGCTCCTAGATGGAGTACTCAACTAGGCAGACAAGCCACTTCCCATGTTTTTTCATTTCCCCCTTCCTTCTCCATGTTGATTCTGACTAACACATTTGTTATGATGAATCCACCTCTATCCTTTGGGGTTCCATCCGGAGGAGGTCAGTTTCATACTATGGGAAACCACCATACTGGAGCTAATCTAGCTGGGGGAAATGTTTATAACCCTCATTATACCATTCCTATAGGTATGGTGCCCATACAACCTCTTATGAATTAGTTTGGAGGAGGATATTACCCTACCGGATAGGGCCATGGTGTATACCAGAACCCTGGATGGTCTGCAATCCCTCAACGTCAATCTTTCCCATGAGCATGGGTTCAGATGCCGCAACCCCGGCTCCCTTTTCTGGCCATGCTTAATCTACCATATTTGTCTAGATTAATGAATGACCCGGTGTATTACGATCCGTCATGGCCCCCCGTCCCTACCAAGCTTCCTTCAGACATTCTGAAATTCGAGGGAAAGACTGGCAAGGATCCGGGTGATCATGTTACTACTTTTCATCTTTGGTGCTCATCCAATTCTCTTACTAACGATTCTATTGGTTTGATATTTTTTCAATGCACCCTCACAGGGGTTGCAGTGAAATGATACATTGAGCTACCAGGGGGAACATACAAAAATTTTAATCAGATGGTTTTAGTATTTCTCAAGCACTTCCAGTTGTCGATTCGTTACGATGTCGGCATAGAAATTATGTCATCCCTTCGGCAAGATAAGTCCATGCATATCTCATACCATGTCCAAGAGTGGCGTAGAAGAAGAGGTTGATTAAAGCCTAAATTCCTCCAATTTTTTTGTTGGAGTGGTTCCTTAAGTCCCTATTTCTTTATATTTCAAAGGATGTTTCTACATCTGGGGTAACATCTGAGGAAGAAGATGTTTTCAAAGCCTAGCAATGGGACCTCATATATGCTCAATCTGGGATGTTATATGAAATTCTTCCTGACGCATTGCGGTAAAATTATGACCCTAGACAAAATCCTCGGCCTCATGTCGATGGCATCATAGGCTCCGCAAATGCTAAGTCTACAGACTTGGTGATGAACCAGTTGAAGGATTTGTCTCTAAGACAGTTTGTAGCATGATAAGCTTCATCTTCATCCTCCACTCCCAATTCATCAGTAGATGTGCATTCTTTGCAGTCGTCAACCAACCAAAATGGTAACCAACAACCGAGAGGGAATAGAAAGAAAGGACAAGGTAATAACCATAAGGGTGGGAGAAATAATAATAAATCCAAGGATGACACTAACAATGATAGATTGAATAATAATGTTGGTGAGGGTAAGAAATAAAAGCAGAAGGTGAAGTTTCCTTGTAAACTTTGTAAATATGATCAACTTACCCACCTATGCCCCAAAATTGAAGAAGCCTCGAGGCTCTTATCTCAACCGCCCACTGTGCTGACCAATCCATTTCTGTATAATCATCAGATGGCTTTGGGGTCCTCCAATACTGGGAATGCATCGAGTGGGAATCAAAACCCCTCGACGCATGAAGGTGTCCGTCTATCTGTTAATATGGCCAAGTCTCAGATTAATGTAGCCACTCGATCTCATGATTACAGTTCTTCATAGACTGTTACAGGTCAAGAGTCTCCCCCTCCTCTGGAAACACCTTTGCATATCGAAAAGCCAAAGCCTCTGCCTCATATTCTGAAAGGAGTACTGAAATTATTTGCCCACAATCTTAATGCCAGAGTTGACCAGAACTATTTGATTATCGAAGATCTGGGTCAAACCCCTTGTGCAATGTTGGCTTTGGAGGTGCTCCAGATGTGTCCTTCATAGAGGAACGCCTTATGTTGGCTTTGGAGGTGCTCCAGATGTGTCCTTCATAGAGGAACGCCTTGTTATCTGCATTAGGAGATATAGACTAGTGTGTCTCAAAGGTTATTAAGTTTGACGTCACAGATTTTAAGCCTTGCTTGACTTACCACGTGGCATCTCAAATCCATGTGGATTACACAAAATATACCATCAAATGCACTGTTATTGAAGAAGGTGCTACAATGTTCGTGATGTCCCTAACCTGTTGGAAAGCCATTGGTTCTCTGACTCTCTCTCAATATATGACTATGTTGACTGCATTTGATGGTTGTTCATTTCGACCCCACGTAATTATTTTTGCTTTTCCTGTCCAGTTGGTGGAAAGACAATGGAGTTTGATGTCGAGGTGGTTGATGTGCCCCTTGACTATAACTTACTACTAGGGCATAATTGGACTTATTCCATGACCGCGGTCGTGTCATCTATTTTTCACACTTTATGTTTTCCTCACAAAGGGAAAATAGTCATGATTGATCAATTATCCTTTGTGCATGCTAGTCTTAATGCATTAGTTGAATCTTCGATCCCAGTGATAAAAAATCCTTAGCTGACAATTGAGGATATTGGTGTCGAAATGTATTCATGTCTTATGGGTACCTTTGATTTCATGGCACCAACTCATCACATTTATACTATTTCCAATGAGTCTTCATCGTCAATGAGGTCTGTTTATTTTCGTACTTCGTATTTCAAAGACCCTTGGACCCTACCTTCCTCGACTCTGTCAGGCGAAGGCCAATCACACATTGGAATGGCAATTCCACTGTCAGCAACAAAGGTTTCATATCAAGTTGTTCTTAACACTATTGTTGACCTGGATCATGTCTCCTCGCATACGGACGAGGATGATCCTATTCCCGAGCCCGTATGGGCCACCCAATCATCTTGTTCACATTATTTCCTCGATGATACTTTACCTTCAGATGAATCCATCTTAAAGGCCATGAATGGTCCCGATATGCCATGGGACGATATGCATCATCATTCCTACTTCCTCCTAGAACTTGTTAGGATCGAACATGACCAATTTAGATCTACCTTGAGTGAGATTGTCGGTCACGTTGTGGTTCCACTAGATACACATTTTGTTTATAACGAAGGAAACATGGAGAATATTTATCCTACTGTCACGATTGACATCTCTCAAATTCCTGGCAAAATTGAAAACGCATATATCGATGTAGATTGTTTGCCTGAAGAAATTCAGATCTACACCAATATCTTCAAAGGATTTCTTGATGTATTTGCTTAGTCATACGAAGAGATGCCAGGGATCGAACCTAGCATTGTTGAACATAAGATCAAGACTTATCCAGATGCTAGACCTATTCAACAACGTCTTAGAGCTGTTAATCCTAGGAAGGACCCTGCTATTAAGGCAGAGGTAGAGAAGATACTTAATGTTGGTTTCATCTACCCAGTTCCTTTGATCAAATGGGTGTCCAACCCCGTTCTTGTGAATAAGAAACAAGGAACCATCCGTGTATGTATGGATTTTTGAGACATGAACAAGGCTTGTCCTAAAGACAACTTCCCAACACCTTTCATTGACCAAATTCGCGATGAGTGTGTGGGAAGAATTTTTTTTCTTTTATGGATGGATTTTCAGGATATAATCAAATTCAAAACAAGCCCAAGGATCAACACAAGACGACATTTATTTGTCCTTAGGGTACTTTTGCATACTGGAAAATTCCTTTCGACCTGAAAAACACCGGAACAACCTTCCAACACACCATGACCTTTGTGTTTCACGATCGCAAGAGAGTAGATCATTCCACTCATCTTCAACTAGTATCTAAGAGATGTTTTTATTATCACATCCATTTGAACCCTCACAAGTGCATCTTCCGCGTTAGGTATGGTCATCTTTTAGGATTCTTAGTCTCTGAGCATGGGATCATGGTGGATCCTATGAAGGTTGAGGCAATACTTTGATTGCCTCCCCCACACAACATTCAAAAACTTCAAGGTTTACAGGGGAAAGATAACTTCTTGCATCGGTTCATAGTGAATTATTCCAATTTAACTAAGGGTTTCATGCATCTTTTGTAGAAGGATACTCTATTTATATGGGATGAGGAAGCCCAGGAATCCTTCGATGCTCTTAATAAATCCTTAGTATCGATGCCTCTACTAAAGCCTCTAGACTATAGTAGGGATTATTTTCTTTATATCACTGCGTTCGAAGGGCGATTGGTATGGTTCTGGTTTAGGAAGCCGATGAGATCGATGAGCACATTGTCTACTATATTTGTCGAAAATTAGTCGGTCTTGAACTTAAGTACTCTCACATCGAGAAGCTAGCCTCGGTCATCTACATGCAGTTCAGAGACCACGACATTATATATTGCTTTGCAAAACTACCATAGTTGAAGATATCAATCCATTTCAATATGTCCTTACCAGGCGTATCATAAGAGGGAAATACAATAAATGGATTGTTATTTTGCAAGAATTGGATCTTGATTTTTCTTCGGTGAAGTCTAAGAAATTGCTATATTTTTCCGAGTTGATATCAGACTTCCCTCAACTAGATGAGGACATTCTTCATGATGATTGATTCAAAGATGAACATATTTTCCTTATCTCATCTTCGAACCTCTAGTATGGAGACATTTTAATGTATCTTCAAACCTTGAAGATATCCCAACATCTGTCAAGAGACGATCGATGACGTATATGTAATCAAGCTAAAAACTACCTTATCATCAGCAACACTTTGTATCGTTGAGGAGTAGATAATATTTTTCATTGTTTCTTGACTCACATGGAAGCTGAGTCGGTTCTCAATGACTGTCATAGTGGGGCTTGTGGTGGTCATATATATGGGCTTGCGACAACCCAAAAAAT
>CBVK0100745465.1:0-10936 GCA_900067695.1 Picea abies | reverse complement strand
ATATATGTAAATTTTTTGATAAATAATGGAATTAAAAAATAATAATAATTTCACTATCATAGGTCGATGTTTCTCGGTGTATTTTAATTATTAATCTCATCAATGCGTTTAATATTAAAACTCATCGGTGTGTTTCATATGAAATTCACACTGGTTATTTTATGTAATCAATTAGCACTGGCTTCAATATTAATTTAATACCACAAAATTATATTAAAAATTTGGTCATCGGTGCGTTAATCTTATATGAAGCACCGGTGTGTATGTGTTATTGATACGCACCAGCACTATTGTGCTATTGATAAGAACCGTGGCTTGTTTGTTACTGCAAAGCACTAGTGCTTTCTATTTTTAATGCACCGGGGTGTTTTTCCTTGTAACGCACCAGTGCATATTATTTTATACAGCATCATTGTATTCTTATTAATAACGCACTGGTGCATTCTATGCAGAAATCCTTGGTGCTTAATTATTTTTCACTCTCCCAGTGTGTTTTGATGTTAAAGCCTCGGTGCTTAAATATTTTAATTCTTGAAGTTAAGTGTACAACACCGGTGTTATAGGTGTATGTACGCACCGGTGCTTGTGCCTTATACGAACACACCAATTTGTAAACATCTGGTAACACCTTCAGCCACCCAAATGTTTTTAGTTATAATCAACTTTCGTTATAGTATCCACAAAAACATTCGCTATCGATAACAGATGTTATAGCAGAGGTTTTTTTGAAAAAAAATTCCAATTTTATAACACTAGAAACCTCCGCTATAAGGTTTTTTCCTTGTAGTGTTTTTTTTTTCCTCTTTTCCCTTTTGTCTGTAGAACTCATCAGTGCTATCCACTTCTACAACATCATTTATGGATTCTCCAATTGAGGCCTCAGGGAGATTTTGATTGTCCACTCCTCCTTCCTTGAACTGTTCATACTTATAAAAATAAGAAGAATATCCCACCAGGGACATGTGTGCAGAAAATAGTTATAAAAATAAGAAGAATATCCCACCAGGGACATGTGTGCAGAAAATAGTTCTTTATGGTCAAAACCCTCAATGCATTGAGCTTTCTTTAAACCAAGTTGATCAAATTGACCTACAAGTTCATCCAAGTGAGAAATATGCTTGACAACAAGTTCCCCAACTCTCCAGGGTAGTGGGATGAACTACTTCTTCCTTTTTTCATTGAAGAAGTGTGCCCAATATTTGTATTGTTTGTACACCTCGATGACAAAGATTTTATCATATACATAAAAGGGGAGCAAGAATGGTTTCCCCTAGAAACCGAATAGTCTCAAAAAACTGAAATCATTCATAGTCTCAAAAATTCCTTTCTCGGCAAGAAAGAAGGTAGCCTCTAGTGATAATTACGATTTAGTAGGACCAAAGATTAATTTTTTGAAGTAAAAAATACAACTATTATGGACCGTGCAGAAATTTTATTGAGCTTTGTGTCTCAATAATGATGGATACCAAACAAAGACTGGTTCCACCCTGAAATCAACACTCCTTTCTCTTGACAAGTCTTCAAAGATATGGTAGTAGGCTATAGCATATACCAAAAAATAAGTCATATATAATTTTCAAGTTTTTCTCAAATCACCTAATTTAAATGATATCTCATTTGAAATAATTCATCCCCAGTTAATCAGGTCATCTTCGTGAACAACAAAGTGAAGAATATAAACAATATATTTTTGCACAAAGGTCATGGATTCCAGTCCAATTATCCAGGAAAAAAACCAAGCAAATTCTCTGTAAGGGTATTTCAAAGAAATTACCTCAACTTGAGAGAAACTATAATCAATGCTCAAGCTGGCAAGATAGTTCTCGAGGAGCTCTCCTCCTCCTCAGTGTTCCTTAATAAATTTATCAGATTCCTCGTTTTTGAACTACATGGTGGGTTTTTGGAGTCACAACATTCTTGTGAAAGCTAAGGGAGTCAAAGAGATTACCGGCTTCCCCTGAAATTGGATAATTTTTCTTTCTGTGTCAAATTTATTTGCACATTGTTGGAATATTCACCGATACTAAGGGGGGCTGAATCAATATTGAGCACTTTTTACCACTTGTAATCAGAACATGTGATCTTCAACTTATCATTCAATTTATCATTTATGATTGCATGCAATATATCATGAATAATTCCATTCAACAATGCATAACATACAACCACATCTACATAGTACTCCAGAATTTTACGTGGAAACCAAAATGGGAGAAAACTACGGAATGCCTTCTTGTATATAAAAAGATTACATTCATAGGAAGCACCAACTTCCAAAATTCTCCAACACCAACTGGAAGGAGGATCCAACCCCCTTTTTACAGGCTCCAACCTAAAAGATGCTACAACTCCTTGAATTCTTCATCTCCAATTGGAAGGATGCTACGACTCCCCTAATTTACAGGCTCCAACCTGAAGGAAGATCCAACTCCTTGTATTCTCTGGCTCCAATCGGAAGGAGGATATGACCCCCTTTCCTTGCCCATTCCTTCCTCCATGAAATATAAATGGAGACTCAATCTATCACTGAAACTATCACTGATAATCAACATGTCATTGTCACTGATAATCAACCTGTCACTGTCACTGATAATCAACTTGTCACCGATAATCAACCTCTCACTATCACTGATAATCAACCTGTCACTAATAATAAACTTGTCATTGATACAGATACATCATCATCATCAAACCAGATCCATTCACATAAATCATATTCCAATATCACCAAGAACCTCTCTCAAAATGTATGCCCAACATCACCAAGATATGCCTCAAACCATGTGCCAAAGATATGCCTCAAGAAAGTTTCATAAAATCCATGATAAACTGTAAATAATATACCAAATATATACCTCAAATCGTATTCCCAAAATCACCAACATACGTCTCTATCCATGTGCCAAATACTCTCCAAGATATGCCTCAAGAATATACCATAACATCAAGATATAACCCTCAAAAACACATATAAAGACATACCTTTAATCATGTAACAACCTGGTGAATAATATATATTCTCATTATACCTTCCTTAAATTCAGCATCATCAAATTGGGTCCAATTAGAAATTGGTTCCACATATAAATTGGGTCCACATGGGTCCACATATAAACCCCAACATAACTTCTTAAATTTATCTTGAACACTTATTTGGGACTAGTTTCTGGATTAGTCACAAACCCTAACTTCCAACAAGTATAAGTCTATACATGTAATGCATCAAGGTTTGAAACTTGTATCCAATATTCTTTTATATCTTCTCTGGCATTCCTACAAGTTTTGTTGCTTGATTCCTTACTGAAAAGGAGGAATAGTGAAAATGGAAGACCTTCCTGAATTCTATCCTATTCCGGAGATGAAACTTGTACAACATGCCACGCACTCAATATTTGATATCTAATTATGAAAATCACAAATAGAATATTAAAGACTACAATATTTCCAATTCAATTGGTCTCATACAATTTCGACCCTCTATGAAGAAGTTATGACTTTTTTACCTGAAACACTTGTTTGAGATAGTTACAGGACTAGTCAAAAACCCTATCTCCCACATAGTTTATCTACAAAAGTACAACAACCCAGAATATGAAATTTTTAACAAAGGTACCTTGATATGTCTTCTCAACAGCCTCCAAGTTTCTCTATATGAATCATTATATAAAAAAATATTACAGTGAAAATGTTAATATGACCTTTAAATAACATACCTTAGAACACATCATCAAGACTTCATCTTCCCTTGGAATGTTGCCCTTCCTTACTTCATGTTCCATATGAATTTCACCTCAAATATCCTTGGTTACCTAAGATAAAAATAAATTGAGTTAATGTAACAAATGAAATCCCAAGTGCCTTATTTATACTAGATCTGGCACCCTCTTTTTAGGGCCAACTTGACCCAAATAAATTTCAATTTAATTGTTAATGATTATTCCATTGGGGACGACTTTACCAACAATATCCTTAATATTTATTTTAATATTCATTGCAGTGGGTCTGACTTGTAACTTCGTATTTGCAATAATTTTTAGGGGCTGACTTGTAACTTCGTATTTGCAATAATTTTTAGGGGCTGACTTGTAACTTTTTTTCCTTAGATCTGAGGCTTCTTTATTTGCTTTCGGGGCTTCATCTTTAAGAGGGCATAACTTCTCAACTTTTAGGAACCACGTGGCATACCACCTATTGCTGGAAATTACATGTTCAAGAGAACTATCCATATATGAGTCTTGTGCATGAATTTACAATGTACTTCACATGATTTTTATTCAAACAATTTCAAGCATAATAACCACACCTATGGGGATTCTTAACAACTTAACCACTTGGCCATATTTCCAGGGATTCTTGTAGACTTATTCAAAGCATCGTCCCATGAGGGCCATGCTTAGAGCTACACCATAAGGGGACCATTTTGGAGACTTCTCTAAATACACCCATCTTTTGGAATTCTTCTAGGGTTGACATCAATGACAACCAACTTTCCAACACACACCAGAGAACTAATTCTTTGAAATCCATCACCTCAGGCACATAACTGACCAATTCTATACCTAAGCTCCAAACTTGGTTTGTTTCCTTCTCTTTGAAGGAAAGTGCCATATACCGCTTGTAAGCTTGTGACCAATAGAACTCATGATCCTCTCGTCCAATAATGTTAAATGTGTCTCCACACTTTATGTCCTTTCTTCTACTTGACATATATTTACACTTATTTCTCTTCTTACAAATAGGTGGCGCTACTATCAATATAACCTTTTTATATCATGGTGTATTAACCATTTATTAAATTTATCGTGTACCACCTTGATTATTAACCACCATAGCTCTTATTTAAAAATTTTGGTTCTGCATGGTAAGATTTGGGATTTATTACAAAGATTTACGAAAATTTTTCCACTCTAATAACAATATTAGATTCACACAAGTGGCATATGATGTGGTGGAGGGGGAAATAAATTCCATTGGGAATGGTGTTGTGATGTCGTGGAAGATGGAAAATGGTTAAGTATGGAAGTGAAAAGTGGGACATGGAAGGTGCAATATGATGAACACGGTATTGCGAGATGCAGGACATGGGACATGTGAAATTAAAAAGGTAAAAGGTGAGGACTCTTGCATCCACAATGATAAAATAGACTAAGTATGAGAATAGGCCATTATGTGGGTCACGAAAGTGGATGGGTTGTTTTGGAGAACATGGGATTGTGGGTTGCAAGACATGGGTATGAGGGGAAAAGGTAAGTGGAAAGGCAGGATGTCCTGCATACACAATCAAGAAAATCGGCTAAGTATAAAAATGTAAATAGTGCAATTTGGAGGGCGCAGAAGTAGAAAAGGTCATTATGAGTGTTGTGCATTTTCAGGTTAGGGGAAGTGAGGATTTGCGGGACAAGGATGGGTTGGTCTCTCACAACGGGACTCCTGTAACACATAAAAATGACTAAGTGTTGAATTCATGAAAAGTGGCTAAGTGTAAACACATAAAAATGACTAAGTGTTGAATTCATGAAAAGTGGCTAAGTGTAGACTTGCAAGTTTGTGGACATAGGAATTTGATGGTAGCTTGATCCACAACCCACATTTCAAAGAAGAAAAATGACTAAGTAAAGAACATACAAGGAACATAGGAAGAAAATTAAAAAGACTAAGAATGGATATGTATGAACCAATGTTGATCAATGAATGTAGATCAACATTTGGCTCCAACTGCGAGACAATAACCCCCTGTGAATTACTGAGAATCTAAAATCTTGGTCCATTGGGAAAATGGAGTCGAAAGATAGGAACAAGGAAAAACTGGAAAGAGAAATAAATTGATGAAGAATATACAAAGGGGTACAAAGAAGACTATGTACATATTTTGGCTTGGGGGATTACCAGAAGAAATGCTTAATATATATCCCATTGATAGGAAATGCTTGAATCGTTCCCTTCATATCCTTCAACAAATAAGAATTGCAACCAATGACCTTCTCAATGTGGTATGGACCAATCCAAAGAGCTTCAAATTTTGTGTGAAAAGATGGTTTTTATTTTGCTTTGTTCCACAACAAAACTAGTTGATCCTTTTGAAAATCCTTTGAGGTAGTAATCTTGTCAAAATATCGTTTGACCACTTTTTGTATTTTTTTCATTCTCATTATTGTGTATTCTCTTTGATCTTCGAGTTGTAGAAGTTCATGATATCTTTTCTGTATTGGTGATTACTCTTTTGCATATTCATTGTTTCTAGCAAGGACTAAGGCATTCAATTCCAAATGTAATGGTAATATTTCTTCTCTTCCATATACTAAGGTATATGGGGAATGTCTAGTGCTATCCTTTGGATTAAGGTGGCTTGCCCAGAGTGCATCTATCAATTTCTTATGCCAATTTTTATGGTTTGATTCAATTGTCTTTTTGAGAATACGAATTAATGTTTTGTTTATTGACTCAACCAAACCATTTCCTTGTGGGTAATAGTCAAATGATTGACCCACGATGATTCCATATTCTCCATAGAAATTTGTAAACTTTGACCCGATGAACATTGAACTATTGTTTGTTATGAACTTTTCTGGTACACCAAATCTAGACAAGATATTTTATTTTTACACCAAATCTAGACAAGATATTTTATTTTAAGAAAAGGATCAATTGTTTTGAGTCAACATTTCTTAAAGCAACAGATTCTTGCCACTTGGTAAAATAGTCAGTTGCAATGATAATATAAGCATGCCCTTTACTTGACTTTGGATTTATTGGACCAATCATATCAAGGCCCCATTGTACAAATGATTTCTCTATTGTTATAGATTGTAATGGCATTGCGACCCTATTCATTTTCCCTGAAAATGTTGGGCATGGAAGGAATTTCCTAATCATTTCATAAGCATAGTTGAACATAGTTGTCCAATAATAATCAACCCAAATGATTCTGTGAGTAGTTACAACTCGCAAAAAATGTCCACCACAAAACTAACTATGAAATTATTGGAGTATTTCTCTTGACTTTGGGCAATCTAAACAACTTAATAGAATTCCATAAAAGTTTATTTAGAAAATAACCCCTAAGACAAGTACATATTGATTAGTTTTTATCTTCAAAGCTCTCCTTTACTTAGAATACATTCTCGAAGGAAATTGGCCAGATTTCAGATAAAATATTATATCCTTAAATACCATTATGATGTTGCTAAACTTTCTCCCTGTGTTGCAATTTCAATTGTATTAGGGGGAGAGATGTTCACAGCTTCAATTCCATTCATAAAATTACATAATCCCTACCCCTTGAAATATTTCAAACATTTAATCTCCAAATCATATTCTTGAATCTTTGCTAACCAATTTTCCCATTAACCTTCTCTTACTTGTTGATTGAGCAACATCTTTACTGGTGAGTGTGGCACATAAGCAATGATGTAAGCTGACAAGATATAGGTCCTGAAATGAGATATATCCTTAACCATGAAAAGATATTTATTTTCAATTATTGAGTAGTTTTGTTCATAATCATGCAAGGTCTTACTTATCAAAGAAATTGGAAGTTCTACTTTTTCATTTTTCTAGGTAAGGGTTGAGGCAATAAATTCTCCTAAATGAGTATAATATGAAATATTTATCAAAGTCAGGAATGACAAGAACAGGTGTAGTAGTAATGTTATGTTTTATTTCTGTGAAATCTTTTTGAATATCGTGTCCATTCAAATTTCCAATCCTTCTTTAATAGTTTATTTTTTGGCTTGATATTTGTAGCATAAACTGGAACAAACCTTTGAAAAAAATTAAAAATTATCTTTCCAAAGAAAGATTGTACTCCTTTTATTGATGTAGGTGGATTCAGGTCATTTATTACATTCACTCTTTATGGATCAATGTATATTCCTTCTTTTCTCACAACATACCCAAGAGATTACATTCTAATATGGAAAACAAACATTTCTTCGGATTCAAAGAAATTCCATACATTTGTCATCTCTCAATGACTTGTCTGAGATGCTTAATATGTCTTTCCCTTAACTTTGAATGAACTGTCAAATCATCTTGGTAATATGTCAACAATTTTACGATTAAATCTTTGAAAGCATGGTCCATTGCCCTTTGAAAAGTAGAACCAACATTTTTTTGTCAAAATGGCATGCATACATAAGCATACATTCCCCATGGTGTAATGAAAGTAGTCTTTGATCTATCTTCCTCGACTACAAGGACTTGATTGTATCTAGAAAATACATCCAACATAGACATTAATGCAAAACCAATGACTTGTTGCAATAGCATCTCCATATTGGGGAATGGGTAGTTGTATTTAATGCTTGCTCGATTAAGATCTCTGAAATCAACACAAAGATAGATTTATCCATTATTTTTTCTTACTACCACAAGATTTTAAAGCTACTCTAAGTGTCTAATTGAAAAAATTATACCATATTTTTTTAGTTTTTTGAACTCCATCTTCACTAGAGGCTTTAGCTTGGGATTCATCATTCTCAATTTATTCTTAAAAGGATTTGATCCCTCTTTCAGTGGTATAAAATGTTGGAAGCTGGATTTTTAATATTCTTTTAAGTCATCATAAATCCAAGAAAAAATGTCCTAAAATTCTTTCAACAACAGAGTGTATTGGTTTGTTTCTTCAAAGGTGCAACTAGTACTAAGATTTACATATTTTGGAGAATTGGGTGTACAAATATCGATTGTTGTGTTTCTTGAACCTTCCTAACAGATATTTCATCTTTTGGATCTAGAATGTTTGTTTGATCATCTCTTGTAAAAGAGGTTCCAAAATAACATAACTCTTAGGATAGAGTACAACACTTTTATTATAAATTTCCTTCTAAGAATCTTGGCTTTCTCCTGAATCATATGATAACATTGAGTCATGGTCTTTGAGGAAAATTGTGATGTGTTCATCATTTTCAAAAAATTTCCAATACTCTTTATTATCAAGTATTAAGGGCCTAAAAATTGTCTTGACATGAAAAGTATTCTAATTTTGAGAACCATATGAATTAAAAAGAGATGCAGTTATTGCCAACAAATCAATTTTTTTATTCTTTTCTTGTGGAACAAAATAAATATTAAAAGAGTTAAATGAATCCATGAGTTCCCATACTCTTCTTGCATAATGTTTCAATTGTTCTATATTGATTCTATATTTCTCTTGATATGGTTGATAACCAACTTTGGATCACCAGTCACCACCATATTTTCTACTTTCATTTGAAGGGAAAGAATCAATGCTCGGATTAATGCTTCATATTCAGCTTAATTATTGGTACAAGAGAATTCTAATATGATAGCATATGGGTATATACAATATTGAGGACTTTTGAAGACAATACCAACTCTAGTTCCAAACTTAGAAAAAGCACCATCAAATGAAATTTTCCAAAAACCTTGGAAAAAAACTTCTTCATCTTAAGTGGATTTATTTGTTCTGTGTTAAAAACAACATAATTTCCAATTCCTGCATCAACATAGTTTTGCATTACTTCATTTTATTTTTTCTTAAATGATACTAGCTTCCTGTGCTCTCGGGGAACTCTGATCATTGTTCCATCTTTTTTTGGAAACATCATGCAACTTCCATCATTCATTATATACCCTCCAATTAATGAACACCAGTCTCTTCCCAAGACAACACTTATGTTGGAGGAAAATAAACTACTATGATAGTAAATATTATTGTAATATGAGGTGTTGCACTTATCCATGCATAAAAATCTTTAATTTCTCCATAAGCTAGGACTTTTCTTGAATCAATGGCATATATTCTTTCACCGGTTTCATAGTATTTTGTACATTCCATTCCAAGATATTCCATTACTAATAGTGGAATAATATTGTTAGTGGCTCCACTATCCACCAGACAATTGTGCAATGTGAAATCATGATTTTCTAAAGATAAGTAAAATCGAGGGACTTTATCACTCGACCTTACAGATGTAATATTCTGTTGTTTCCTTGTATTCATCACAACTGCCTCTATTCTCGAATTTGTATCATCCAATATCTTCAAAATATTCTCCCTTTGTTGATTTATCTTGACTACCTCCGTGAATGGTAAAGTAATTTTAAGCTTAGATAACTCATAAACTAGGTTATAATTCATTTGTAGTAGAGTCTTCATCTGATTAACAAATGGTTGTTGTTTTGTTGGCTCTAGAGTGTTAGCTTTCTCTTTTTCTTTTTTAGGTTGGTCCCTTGTTTTGAATTTATTCACTTGTGTTCTAATCTGAACAACATTTTCTTGTGAATACTCGGATTTCTCTTGTTCATTAAAAATATTAAAAAAAAGATGGACCTTCTTCCATTTGTACTTATTCTAAAACTTCATCTTGGTTAATGATTGTTTCATGATCAAAACTTTCAAAGTTTTCTTCTTCTACAATTTCTTCTAGCACAACAACATTTGGATTTGAAACTTTGGGTGCTCTTGGTCTATGTTCTTCGATTCTATCATTTATTATTGTTTGATCGGGCACTGTGTTATAGCAAGATTTGCCTCACCCCATGCAATCTTGCATAGAATTCCTTTTTCCATTTCCCTATGCAGCCTTAAAATCCCTTTTTGCAAATCCCAGAGCTAAAAATATAATTTTTTTCCACATATACACACCTTTCCTACTATACAGCATGCATATACGTTGGTTGCACCACTACAGCCTGTGTACATCAAGAAATGTGCCCAAAATTGAAAAATGGTGTCGGGTTTCCATGTCACATCACAAGATCAATGATCCTTGTCCTTCCATATACTGGAAATGTTCTGACTCATCCCTTCAGTTCCACTTGAAGGCTATAAATGGGCCAAATCCGAGCTATGGAAAAGAGGAGAAAGAATTCAACTTTGAGACCAAAGTTACTCTAGAGAAATTATTCACTTCACATTGAGGTTGCATCCCTTTGTCCTTTAAGTCTGAACACATTGTTCAACCCCCAAGAT
>CBVK0100745464.1:0-10936 GCA_900067695.1 Picea abies | reverse complement strand
TATTGATGCTAAGTGCTTTGTTAAGTGTGTAATCACAGATCTGGATCCCATCTAAGGTTGCAGACACTTGAGTCTTGCAATCACCCATGCCTCTACCTCAGGTGAGACTTCATATGCTTCGCAGGTGTTGCCGAAAGGGCCGGTAGTTAGGGTTTTGTTGGTGTGTTGTTGTAGCATTGAACCCTGGGACTACCCCTGTGCCAACACCATCCATGCTAAACTTATCTATCCTATAGCACATCCATTGTCAACAACATGAATTCTTTGGGATGTTTTCCATATGAGTTTGTGAGTGCTCCAATGCATTGCTCGTCTAAGCTTTTCAATGATGATGATGATTGTATTGATGATCAACATCAATATGAATTACCAAATGCTACACATTATAGGATGTGTGTGGTAGTGGGAACTACATGCATTGTTGAAATCAACTATACATACATCTATCAATGCTACTCAAAATATGGGAATCTCATGAAGTATACTACCAACCCTAAGCTTTCTCATTTTGTAACTATTTTTTATAGTAAAAATATTTTAAAAAATAGCATACTTAAATTAATTGAAGATCCTAATTAGCTTCTCAATTAGCTACTCACTCAAGTTGTTTGATGATTTCAATTTGATTTTCAATTCAGTTCTCTATTTGATAATCAATTGATTAGTTCCCTCTTCACAAGTTATTTCATGATTTTAATTTTGTTAGATATATTTTCTTATATTTATTGTATTATTATTTTCTAAATAACATACATGTATCTATGAATACACACACTTTTTAACTTTAGATTAGGGTTAATATTGTATGTTTTTTATTTACTTACTATTTTATAATTTTATAATTACACATCTTCCTTGTATTGAGTTGTAATGAACTTATAGATCCATCTTAAACCCAAGCACTGAGGGGAACTAGGATTAGGATTATATAGACTCAACCACTCAAATATGCAATTCCAACAATTTCTAGTGAGATTTCTGACAAAGTTGATTGGATATGCCTAGAAAAGAGCAATGTTTGTGTATGTTTAGAGGTTATCATATACATATGTAAGATTTGTACATACTTATTTATTTATTTTACATCATGCACATGAAAACATCTCCCCCATACATCTGGCACCAAAATTTATGTTTATATTACTATGTATTTCTTTAGTCCTTCATACAACCTAATTATAAAAGAGTTTAATATAATTGTATAAAAAATTATCCAAATTATTTTTATATTAATATTCATTTTTCTTATATTAATATTCATTTTTCTTATATTATTATCCAATTCTTTTAGTCTTTGGTGCAGTCCAATTATAAAAGAGTTTAACATAATCATATCAAAGAAATAATAATTATTTTTTTTCATTATTTATTTTTAAGTCTTTCTTAAACTCGTTAAGATGTCAATATGTTACTTGTGGAAATTAAACTTAGATAAAAAATATAACAATTACTCCTCCAATCATCTAAATGAAATATAATTGATATTCACTCATTTCATACTAAAAAAAATTCGTGATATTTTAAAAAACTTAACAAAAATTATTAAATTACAAACCCTACTTCATAATATCACAATACTTAACAAGATTAATACGTCCTTTATTAAATTACAAACTCAGCCTGTAATATCACAATACTTAACAAGATTATTAATACTAAGATTATTAAAAATGGTTTTTAAGATTTTTGTTGGAATATGTTGAAGAAAAATATATCAAAATTTGACAAAACTAAAAAAATTAGAAGACTTAGGTTTAGGTTATTAGAAAAATACTTTTCAAGTTGTACATGGATTTGGATTTAGAGACTAGCTTTGGATACATGGAAGAACTATGTCATTGGAACTTTGACACGTGGAGCTTTAGAAATAAAACATTTTTTTGATAATCTTGATGTTCCATATGGCTATGAAGTGAAGTTTTTGGAAGGAATAATCTAATATAAAAGTGTCATGTTTATTAGGTTATAATTACTATTAAATGAATATGATTATGAATGGAGAGATTTTTGAGGATTTAGCTTATTTATTATATTTTTGTATGTGCCTTGTTATATTAATTATATGTATCACATCTCCTATATGTGCTTTATTTTTGAAGTAGTTGAAGAATATTAATGAAAAAACTTTTGAAGTTTTAAAAATCAATCTATCGTGGGTTAGCTCTTTTTTGGCAAGGTTCTTGGACAAATCTTCTTGTATTGCAATTCCAGTAATGTCCTTGTAACTTGATTCTCCTACTTCATTTTAGGTTTTATATCTTTGTCACTTGTGTTGTTTTTTATGACCATTAATATATGGTTAATAAGGACACTTTGGCTTTTAGGTTTGATTGAATTTGTTGAGGTTTATGTATTCATAGTTTATACTTGGACTTTTGAAAACTATACCTAATTCAATTGGGTCCATAAATATTTCTTTATTAACAAATTCTACTTTGTCCGTGTAAGTTTCATTTTGGAGATAAACTGTGTGAAGATTTATAAGGTAAATATCAAAGGATAACTCTTGTAAAAAGAAAAAGCTCTTGTGAATAAAGTATAAAATAATAATCCAACAACAATTGGCTTAAAAGAGGGAATTAATAAATAATAGCTTTTTGATTATTGGAAATTTGAAAAATTGAAATAAATAGTTTTTATTATTGGAAACTTGAAAATTGAGTTAAAAAAGGGAATAAAGGAAAGAGTTTAAAAAAAAAAAGGTCAAGTCAAAGAAGGGTTAAACAAAGGGCTTCTATGATTGGCAGAGTTTGTAGCCATCTTCACATTAAAGTTATTAGTATGAGGACTTTGGTTTGGTCAAAGCAAACTGTAAAACCAATTTTACTTATGTATAATTTTCCCTATAATTTGCTATATGAACAAGAAATTTGGTAAACTAAGGATCAAACATAAGATTAAATTTATCTTTAGGAGTTCTAAATAATTATTTAAAAGTTATTAAAAGTTTTAGAAAAAAATCCCTTTTTTTTTCTTTTATTATTTTAATTTTTAAGCTTTTATAAAAAAAAAAAGTGTAATTTCAAATTTCTATTTTTTATTATTTTAATTTTTAAGCTTTTATTAAAAAAAGTGCCATTTCAAATTTTTATTTTTTTACAAAACCTTATCATTTTATCCTTATAATCTTGTATCTGATTTATTTAGAATTTATTCACTTTAAAATTTCTATTTCTTTTTACTGCTAAATTAAAAAAACAAACAATGACCAATCAATAACAATTCCTCTAATTAGACAAAATTAACCAATCATGTGCTGAAATTTCTAGATACTTGGAAGCAATCTTACTTCATTTCCTGTTATCTATCATGATTTCATTTTTCCATTTTGTTTATTCAGATTATACTTTATATGTGGAACATCAAATTTTGAAATAAATACCATACTTATTATAAACTTCTTTTTTTTATTTTTCCTATAAAATAAATGCCATAATTATTATAAACTTTTTTTTTTTTTTCTAAATTATGATGGCTTTTATAAGGTTTTAGAACACTCCAAGAAATGTAGGGTCACATTTTTATTAATGGTAGGGTTTTAATAGGTTATTTATTTATAATTTTTAAATTTTAAATAAAATATAATTTAATTTTATATATATGAAAAAAAAAACAATTTATCGGACTATATATATATATATAAACAATCAGAAACACGTGAAAAAGACAGCAGCAAGAGATGCCAAATTGTTTTTCTCTGTATCGATTTGCAGGCAGTTGCTGAATAATTGAAGGAAAACTCTCAACAGTTATGTCATAGCGAATTGAACAACACTTTTGCTGACTCTCTGTCAAAGGAAGGACTTCATTTGGATTCTGGTGAGTTAATGTTGCTCGAGACTGAGGATGGGATCTGTGCTGAGTCGAGACATACCATTTGATACTGTCTTTGCACATGATAAAAATTTTACCATATACTAAATACAGCTGTGACCTATTATAATGGGAAGACTGCAATATTGAGAAAATTTTGGGACTAGTTGAAGAAATATATTTATGTAGTTTGCAGAGGACCATATATGATATTAAGTTTATGGACATTTGGCTGTTTACAGCAGATTATATTTTGATATAGAGAAGTTGTCATACAACTGTTTATATATTTTTTTAATGTACTATACATACTCTAGATATGAACAGAAAACGTGATTTTTTTCCGAAAAAATTCTAGTTCAAGGGTTGCTCTCATTTTTTCCATATTTACCGCCCACCCTACAACAACATAATTCAAAATTCAAGCCAAATCCTTGCCCTGCAATAACATCGCAGGCATGTACAGAAATACAGATATATCTAAATATATTACCCAGAGACGGATCCAGGCCCCTATTTTTGAGTTCTCTGTATTCCTGGCATATAGCATAGCGCTAGCAAAAACAGTGAACAAGGCTCTTCTACTAGGAATACGAATAACATGGGGTGCAGCAACACAACAAATTGTACACCAGTCCGCTACGAAAGCACGCTGTAGAAAGAAAGGGAAAAAAAAGCGCCACGTGGAACCAAAAAGGTGTACATCAGATCTGTGCCACGTGGAACCAAAAAGCTGTATATCCGTACCATTTTCGTCGTACGGTCTGTCAATCCGGCCGTTCAGATGTCGACACGTGGCCCTCTCGAGGCTGTAGATCTGGGCCAGATCAAACAATCTGAAATGAACCATGTGGCAACGATCAGAGGGTCAGATCTGACGTGCATAAAGGAGCCACATGGCAGCGATCAGACGGCCAGATTTTATGTGCCTAATTGAACCATGTGGCGACGATCAGAGAACCAGATCTCACAGTTCACAAGGAGCCACTTGGCAGCAATCGGACGGCCAGATCCGACTCATAGAAATGAGCCACATGGCAGAAATCAGACGACCAGATCCGACGCACCTAATAGAGCCACTTGGCAGCAATCAAACGGCTAGATCTGATGCGCAAAAACGCCAGGTGGCAGCGATCGGACGGCCAAATCCGACACGCCTAAGAGAGCCACTTGGCAATAATCGGACTGCCAGATCCGACGTGCAAAAAAAAACCATCTAGCAGCGATCGAACGGCCAGGAAAACACCACGTGGCAAATATCTAACGGTTAGATCGGACGGTCACGAAGGAGCCACGTGGCACAAATATAACGGCTAGATCCAACGGTCCCTAAGGTCTCAGATCTGCAGTCTGAACAGTACCACGTGTCGAGAGTAGGACAGCCTGGTTAACTTACTGTACGATGAAAATAGTAGGGATCCTACATACACGTGGACAAATTGGAGGTATCGTCAACAGATTGGCGAGCTCCAGCTCCATGGCCACGAACCAGGCTGCCAGAGAAAGGCCATGGATTTCATTGAAATTTGTCTTCTATTGAAATTTGTCTTCTATTGGACACATTTAAGGCACCAATTTGTCATTGTGGAATATTTGGAAAAATTATACTTTAAAATGTTGCAAAATAAATTGTAAATGGTTCTAGTTAAGACTATGCAAGGTTGAGAAGAATTTTACTATTTCTGGAATATATCATCACATATGCACCTTATTTTCTACAATTTTAGGCAACTAAGAAAGCCTTTAACATTGATTGGAAAGGAGGCAACTTTCAATAGTTTCACAAGATCCTTGACCCATTTAAGGCACCAATTTGTCGGTGTGGAATATTTGGAAAAATTATACTTCAAAATGTTGCAAAATAGATTGTAAATGGTTCTAGTTAAGAATATGTAAGGTTGAGAAGAATTTTACTACTTCCGGAAAATATCATCACATATGCACCTTATTTTCTACAATTTTAGGCAACTAAGAAAGACTTTAACACTGATTGGAAAGGAGACAACATTCAAAAGTTTCACAAGATCCTTTTGACCCATTTAAGGCACCAATTTGTCATTGTGGAATATTTGGAAACATTATACTTCAAAATGTTGCAAAATAGATTGTAAATGGTTCTAGTTAAGAGTATGTAAAGTTGAGAAGAATTTTACTACTTCTGGAAGACTCAACCAAAAAAGCTCTTCCACGACTAAGAGTGAACCTAAGAAGAATATTTTCAATGTTACAAGTTCTGAGAATAAGATGACAACCTTTCTACTTGATGTTATGAAGATGATGGGAGCCATTTTTTTAAACAACCATAAACCCTCCAACAACAAAATCAAGCTATGTAAAACAAGATACTCCATTTGGAAAGGAAAGCCCATCAAAAAAGATTTCAACCTAGAGGGTGAGGTGGTTGAGATAGACCTAGAAAAGCTCAACATGATCAAAAACAAAAGGCTCCCAACCCCTTAGAGGCAAATAATGCAGTAGAAGAAGAACCTTTTCCATGGTGTAAACCTTGTGATTTGCTGCATAAACAAGACACTTTTTTGGTTGCCAAGGAAGCTATTCGATTAGCAAGTGAGAGTTACAATGATGGGCCAAGAAACTCTATCAACTATGTCGGTGATTTTTGCAATGAGATTAATGTTTTATCCAACTCTCCTAATGAACAAGTTAAATGGGCAAAGGAAAGGGACCTTGATCAATCCAATATTTCCATAGCTCTAGCCCCTAAACCCCTTCAGGAAGAAATAAAGAGGAGAATCCTAGAAAAGGACTGGGTCACTTATCAACGAAGGGCTAAACAAGTTCAAACTCAACCCCAAGAGCCTCCAACCCAGCCAAGTGCTCCTATTCCACAACCTCAAATGGCCCAAGATCTACAACCCCGAGTGAAGTTACAAAGAGAACAACGAATTCAGCCAACAAAGACTTCAAGTGATGTTTCGGACATGTCAAAAGGTACTTGTGAATATATCAATATTGATTTGAAATCCTACTTTCCAAATTCCATGTCTCTATCCCTCTCTTGGAGTTTGCGAAGCTACCATCATAAAGAAAGAAAATCAAACAAATTTTAGGATTAGGTGAAGGAAAGGAAGAGTCCTCTGACAATACACCTGTAATCTTGAAAATTGTGGAAAAAGGAGGATTGAATGGAGGATGTGGCCCATTTTACATATCTTTGCAAGTGGATAATTTGTTATTGCAAAAATGTTTTTCGGACTCTAAGGCATCAACCAATGTCGTGCCTTTGAAAACAATGCAACAATTAGTCCTCAAGGTAACAAGACCATACGTGAACATTTGTGTCATGGATAGGAGAGAGGTAGAAGTGTTTGATGTGATAAAGAATTTGGTTGTAAGATTGAATATATATCTGGATGTCACGGTTATGACAAATGTTTTTGTTGATATCCCAAACTCTTGGGGGATGCTTTTGTCGAAGAAGTTCACTGCCCATTTAGGGGGATCCTTACAAATGGACCTTTCATATGCTATTATCCCCATTGTGATGGCATTTTTGTGAAGATGGATAGGGAAAATTACATAATATATCATGTTTAAGACCCTAATAAACCCTCTTATGAATATGTGAGAAATTTGGATGAAGACTCGAGTAGTTAGGCAATCCTCACTTTTTCTTTGGCACTTGAATATAAGGAAGCTAAGGATGAAGTATAGAAGAAGAATGATCACTTAGAAGAACCTTTGGGAGGATGTTATTAGGAAAGGAGACCAACCTTAAGTCATATGGGTTACTTTTGTCCTTTGATCATGGTAAACAAGGAGATTCAACTATACCCGTAGTTGGAGCCACCTTTGCCACTTGATTACATTAGCCCTATGTGTTGTTGGATTCAAAATAATTGTGACACAATCTTTAAATTGAATTTAGGTGTCAAGTTTGTACTTCAAGATCACCATCCTACCTTGAACCTTGATACCTTACCCTCTATCATCAATACTTCCTTCATCCATGTATTTCCTTGAGTAGGAGTATAGAGTGCATGTTTTCTTTCCATGCATGTTTTCTTTCATTTGTGTGTTTGTTTCCATGCATTGCTTGATTGAACTGCTTTATGCATTTGATTTGCCTTAGAATAATTTATTGCATATGTTTTCATTCTTTACTTTCATGCTTAGACTTAGTGAAAAAAAAAATTGCAAAGTAGTTGTTATCTCACTAGGGTGGTAGATTCGCCCCTTCTCATGCCTTTGTCAAGTTAGATGTTGTGTAGTTCACAAGTCTACAAGAGCATTAGAGTGCATGTCCTCGAGTAGGAGTAAGATGTTACCCCCCCAAGGGATGACAACTTCAAAGGTACCTTCACAAGGTGTCATATTGTTGTTATACAGTTCTTCTCAATATCTAATGAAAAAGGGACTTGTTCAATATAATGAACACATAAAGAAAAAAGCATAAAGGGGAATTAAGAAACAATTCTGAGGACAAGTAAATCAATGCTAAATATCCCACTTGAAATCTATTGTATAAAAAAATCCTTGCTCTTGAAAGCTAGATTAACAAATAAAAAGACTTATGCACATAAATGACTTTGAGGATTATCACATGAAGTCTTTACATTCCCTTGTCCATATTTATTCATCACATTACCTGGCTTTCACCTAGGGACTTCGAAAATACCTTTTGTCCTAGGACTTGCCACATGTATAAGGGTTAATGTTGTTTCCCTTTGGCAAAACTTACACAAATATTAAAATTAACCCTTATTTGTTAGGTTGTGTTAAGAGAGATCATTATGTGATATCATCTAATGGGCTTGCCAAGAAGCTAGACCCATTACTCCAAGTGGGTACCTTGCATTGGGATACATGTACCATGCCTCGAGATATGTGACATTCCATTGGGATCCATGATGTCGCATTGGGATTCATGTACTTATATTTGATCATATCTTCAAACATTGGGATCTATGTCATTTATCTTGGGATTTGTGTATTACATTGGGATACATGTAACTGCATTGGGATCTACGACAGTGCATCAAGACATGATAGGGACACATCATCACACTTGCCACATGGACCACTCAAAGTTGTTCTCCTTACACAGTTCCACATCGTACTCACACTTGTGCATTTTTATTCCCTTCTTGGACCACATGTCAGAGATTTTTTATACATTTGAGGAGACAATTATAGGTTGTTGGAGTAGTTGGAAGTGGTTAGGTTAACCATTGGGTGATGTGGCATTGACCACCTTGATTTTCTTCAGGAATGCCCAGAATGAGGAAGCCACACGTGACACTTACCATTGGATTCTCTCTTCGATGTACCACACATGCAAGGGTTACATCACATCTTGGGAATTGGTTGTTTCATGTTTAGACCATTCCCTAGATTTTGGGAGTTGGTTAGAGGATCATTTGGGTCCATGGACCATCTTTGACTCACCTTTCAATCCTTGATACGGCATTGGCACATTTTTTTAGGGGCACATCTCTCCTAGGCCTCTCTAGTCCACATGTGTGGCCCTATTTTGATGTATTTTACCATTTTGAGAGGGGAACTCTTGTATTGAAGGGTTTTGAGGGATATTTTATCTCATATATTGTATTTTCCCCAGGGGTTTGACTGGGACAATGGTTTTGAGCTCATAGTATTAAGCTAGCACATTGTATTTAGGAAGCTCCTTGACTATAAAAGGAGGAGACCTCTCTCGTATTCTTTGTTGGGGATTAATGAGAAAACCAACTTACAAGAGTTATTGTGCATATATGTTTCTTCTAAGTGAATGTTTAGCTATTTTTCAATGGTTTAGATAATAAAAAAAATGCAGGTTTGTTGGAGGACACAGCTACTAAAAGGCCAAAGAATGGCATCATGCTCCACTTACAAGGGTAACTCAAGGTATAGTCTTCTTTCCTTACACCTTTGACCATTGAAGAATTGTTCCATTGCTTTAAAGTAGGACATCCTAAGGATCTTCCCTTTTTCTGTGGCCAACCTTTGAGATCATCTTGTTAGTACTTGGAGAGGATTCTTAAAGAACCAATCCCCTAATCAAAATCTTGACGAGAACCTTCTAGCCCAAGTCAACGTATGAGAGGCAATCCTTCAAGTGACATCAACATTGTAGAGACCCCATAGCCCTCTCTAGGCCATCCAAAAAAACCAAAAATCATCTTTTCCTTTCTTTGTTTCTTTTCTATTTTTGTTTTGCAATCTAGTGTTCACCTTGTCCTATTTTTTGTCTAGATTGTTTGTGCTTCAATGATATATCTAATGTTTAGATTTTATTTATGCTAGCTTTCTCTTCAAAAGGTGTTATTTGGTAATAGCATATCAAGGGTTTTGAATATAATTTTCATTGCCACATGTTTTATCCAACCCTTGCATATTGAGGTATCCTTGAAGAGAAACAAAAATTATTATTCTTGTGGATGCCCTAGATATTGTTGCTTGGAACATGTGGTATTGACCCTAATTAGATCGTTCATTCTTGCAATTTTGAAGTATGTTCAATGATTTTCACACTCACATATAACAAACAATGATATCGTAAGTACGAAAAAATTGGTTTATTAATGTCCCATCTCTAGTTAACCTGCTAAATACATGTGTGAATAAGGGTTACAATTTATCATTAGTCCAGCATTAAAGGTGTTATTACTCTAAACCATGTCCAATGACACATTGATGTAAATTAATGAGTAATGGCCTCTCTAGAATGGGAATCTTTGTCTCCTTTCTGATCATTGTCCAATAACCTCCCTCGCAAGGAAAAACATCACTTCTATTTTGATAATAACCTCCCTCGCAAGGAAAAACATCACTTCTATTTTGATAATAACCTCCCTTGCAAGGAAAAACATCACTTATATTTTGATCACTATGCAAAGGTGTCTAAACTGTCCTAAAAGTACATAATTATTATCTCACTAAATGCTATTGTTACAAGGCTCATTTTTGCAAAGTTTGATGAGTATTGTGCTATAAACTATGCTGAGTGACGAATCGATGCCTTGGTAAGTCCAACGACCCCTTATGAAATTCCCTAATGCTATCACTTTGGATTACTATTTGAGTGTCTCTTCTTGCTTTTCAAAATGTAGAGTTTAAGAGTACATGTGATAATGATGATATAGTTGTTCTTTGGCCAATGTTT
>CBVK0100745463.1:0-10937 GCA_900067695.1 Picea abies | reverse complement strand
TATATATATATATTTCTTTTAAGAAATGTGAAATAAAACATAATATTTAGTCATCTTAAAAAAATGTTTAAAGCTCTCTTTTATACTAACTTAGAATATGATGCTTCTAACATCAATAAACTCCCATAAAGAGAAAAATCCTATAAAAAAAATCATTCAAAGATGAGTTCAAGATCATCTTCTAACTTCCTGAAAAATTCTTTTATGATGGCTTTTAATTAAAACCCAAATTTCAAAAGTAATCAAATCTTCTTCATAATATCATGTTTTAACTTCTTAATTCTTTGAACTTTGAAATATATTTTCAATTTTTTAATTCTTTATGAATTCTTTATGAAGTTTTTTATATCCCAATATTAATCAAATTTTCTTCATGTATGTATGGAGGAAAGTTACCCAAAGATTTCCATGTTATTCTCAATTCTTTGACTTTTTTTATATCCTAATATTAATCAAATTTTCTTCATGTATGTAAGGAGGAAAGTTACCCAAAGATTTCCATGTTATTCTCAATTCTTTGTGACGTTTTTTATATCCCAATATTAATCAAATTTTCTTCATGTATATATAAAGGAAAGTTATCCAAACATTTTCATATTATACATTTCATATAGTGGGTTTTCATAAATTAAAGATAATTTTTTTTTTTATTATTCAATTCAATAGGATAGAATTGTTGTCATTTTATTATTTAATCAATAGAATAAAATTGTTGCCCTATAATTCAATTAAAAAAAAAAAATCATAAAATTATTGTCTTATTATTCAATTCAAGATAAAAAATAATTAAAAAAATTCTCTTAAGCATTAAGAATTTCATGTCCTAACAAAATTTTCTAATTATCTACTCTCCTCTCTTCTTGTTTGGTGTTCCTTTGTCCTCAATACATTGGTGAGTGCGTTGGCTGGGAATGGGCACATGTAATCGTTTCCTTAATTTAAAATTTAAATATATTAACCAGTACTAAATTTGATCATGTGCATTAGCAAAAGTTAGTATATGATGCGTACATTAGAAGTAGGTTAAAAAATGATGTTTAATTGAAAGAACAGGAACTAGATCAAATAATTGGTTCTTTACGTTAAAATTATAAAATAATATTATACCATATATATTTATATTTTGAGTAGGTTTAATGATTAAGGTTATAAATTTAAATCTAGAGATAGATAGAGTCTTAACATTAAATTATTATAATAATAAAAAGTTTGTTTCATTAAAATTGAAATATTTTTGTACATTAATATCATAATAATTATAGATTCATCTTAACCAGTAATTTATTAAATGTTAAGAATTTTCAAGGTGCAAATCTTTTTTAGAGTGAAAAATTTGAAGAAAGGTTAAAGGTTTGCACCTCCAAAGATTTGATCTCTCTAGAAGCTTGTTAGATCCGAGGTTAAGATGAATCTATACTAGTTCTATGCTGAATATAAAAAGTAACAATGTAGAATGATGAAAAATGTGATGATAATAAGAATGCACTAAATTACAAATATTTAAGTGGTGATCAATTTCAATCTTTCTTCTTTGCTTTTCTATTTTTCCAGGTTGAGCAGGTTTTTCACATTTTATATATCTTAATATTATAATTGTTTTAATGTGAAAATACTAATAGATAAATCACACATAACCAAACAAAATACATGAATTCAACTTATAATATTTGTTTTGAAATTTGTTTCCACTATGTTATTGCTAAATTCATTTAACTTGATGATTTGTTGTATCTCAGAGTTGAAATCAATGTAGATGATTAATTTCCTTCTTATCATTTCTTCACTTATGAATCAGTTTTCATAGTATTATCACTGAAATCAATGCACCATATTGTTTTATGCTATATCATTTTATACATTCAAAAATGGAATTTAAACAACAGAAAATGGCTATTTCACCAAATGTGTTTCACCTGATTTTATGTTATATCATTATCAATGAAATCGATGCACCCTATTGTTTTATGCTATATCATTGTTAAAATGAATACTATTACTTGATTATGTTAAATCATGTTTTATTGTATCATCACTTAAATCGTGTTTTTTTTGCATTAAATCAATGCAACTTATCATTCTAAATCATTTATCATTGTATTTAATTTTTTTCGTAGCATTTTTCTTCAATTAATTAATGCACTAAATCATTTTTCATAGTATTATCATTGAAATTTTGCATTAAATCAATGAAACTAATTATTCTAAATCATTTATCATTGTATTTAATTTTCTTGGTAGCATTTGTTATTCAATTAATTAATGCACTAAATCATTTTTCATAGTATTATCATTGAAATCAATGCTCCTATTGCTCTAAATAGTAAATAGTAATAGTAGATATGAAAGTAATAATAAATGTACTAAAGTAAATAGTAAATACAAAATAATTCATTATTATTTTTAATTGAGCCTACTTTATTTTTAATTGAGCTCATTTTATAATTCTTCTTCTACATCTAGATACAATAATAAAAAGAAATTAATCCCACAAAGAAAAGGTCTTATATACCAATTTTTTATCTAACCTTTGAATTAAATTATTATTATTATTATTTATTCATAAAAAAAAAATGTTTCATTAAAACTTCAATATTTTTTTCATTAATATTATAATAGTAAATTAAAACATTAGTAAAATGTCACTATTTTTGTTGCTTAGTCTTGACTTTTTTTAATGTTGCTTTAAATAGAGTGCTTTGCTTTTCTATTTATTTTATTAATATTTTTTATATCATTTTCATATCTTTTTGTCTATTTATTTTTATTGATATTTTTTATATGATTTAAAGATGTATTTTTGGTGAAGATATAATTTAAAAATTCTGGATTTTTTTTTAGAGTTTTGTTTAAAATGGACAAGATGATGGAATTACAGATTTCAATTTCTATTTCAATAGTTGAAATTACATATTCTGAATGTGAGGTTTAAAAAAATACAGAATCTATTTATACACTAAAAACACTATTTGATTAGTGTAAAATTGCAATTTCTCAATATATAATTTAGAGTATTCTCTAACCAAAAAAAGGTTAAAAAGTCAGAAAGTTTAAACCAAAATGCTTTTAGTGAATAGATATTTCCTTTCATTTATCCAAAATGCTTTTGATTTTAAATGCTCTTTGCCTACAAAGCGTAGAGAGGAAATCCTATCGTGCCTCCTACTACAAGCGAATCAAATCATTCCTTGTCTTTGAATTTGCTTGAATTAAAATCCAAACAACCATATCATTCCTTCTCTTTGAATTTGAAACAAACATATTCCCATCACTGAAATGTCCAGATTTCACACAGGAGCGATCAGTTTCGTCGCTAAAGAAGATAAAATCGAAAACAAAACGAAGAAATGTATAGTAGAATTTAGGTTGATAATGATTTACAGAAACGTTCCTTTTCTCGAGCAGCAGTGGGATCAATCTGTGATGCGGTGGGATGGTCTGAGAGGATCAAAGGTACTAAAACGAAACGAAACATCAGTACAGTTAAACGCCCATCTATCGACAGACCAACTCTCTGCCAATTACAAGCGACGTCACTCTGCTAATTCACAATATATGTCTATCAAACATGATAGCTGGGTCGTGATTCAAACAATTAATGCAAACTATACATATGCAGCTCACTGATCGATTACAATATTTTCTTGTTTTTTCCCAATTTCTATTTGACACCGATTGTGGCTGCAACCACATGCTTTCCTCAAGCAAACCCATTAACCCATCTGTTTTGTTTAGAGCAAAGAATGAAATAAATATGGCACACTATCACACAAAAACACTTTCAGCGGCGGCGTTGGAGCTCATCATTGGCAGCAGAAAGGAGGTGCTCCGCGTGATTGAGGCGCTGTGTGAGAGACATGATTTCCTGATTGTAAGCCCGTGCTTGTTCAACAGATTCCGCCTCGAACTCTCCAAGCTGAGTACAGAGCCGCTCCTCCGCTTCTCGAACAGTAAGAAAGCGGATCCTGGTTTCCTCCAGCTCTGCCCTCATCTCCGCCTCCTGTCTTCGGCTTTCCTCCAATTGCTGTAGGAGGCGCTGGTTTATCAATCGCAATTCTCTCATTTTATCCTCCATCCCCTCGTTTACATCATTCACATTCTTCGCCTTCTCGAAAGGAGAGGCGAAGGAGAAACCTAGGAGAGCAGGGGCCATTTCTGATTCAGTATTTCGTTTGCCTGTCTGTGTTGAATGCAGATCCATCCCCCCCATATAAATAGCGTGAACTTCGCTCGCTTGTGAAAGAAGAAAGATAGATATTCGTTAAACCCGAGCGTAAGCATGAATGGATAGCCATCCATATTCAATGAACCTGAACAAGTAACACAAAATGGACGGAAACCTTGGAGCCCGCCGCACGAAAACGATTAGCGGGGCATAACCTTGGGGCCTACGGCCTAAAATAATTGGTAGGGCAGATGGAAAGGAACGAATGGATTCATGCGTTTATGTTGATTGGCCACAAACAACCAATGAAAAATGAAAAGCTCTGGAAGCTCTGCATTGAAATGATACATGCCGTGCCGTAATTAAAGAAGTTAATTTACGTGCCGTGGCATAATCAAAGACGACTGATTTACGTGCGTAAGCATTATGATTAAAATAGTAAATAAATAGACTGCAAACAGAATGACGACGACTTCTGGTTAAGGTGGCTTACACGTGGCTGCAAGCGGAGAGTTAAGTGATGGTTTCTTTTTCGAATGACATGGCAGTGGTACGGGTGGACCAACACCCTACTTCAGAATTCAACACCCTACTTCAGAATTCAGACATCCATGGTCCAAGGGCAAGGATAAGGATTCCATAAATGCAACAAATTTGGCGATCAATAAGCATGCGGGTAGCATTAAATGCTCTGTAGATCGCCAACAAATTTGATGACATATTTTTTTATTATATATATATATATATATATATATATATTCATTTATTCATTCATGATAGTACAGTGATCGAGTGCATTAATTCTGGGAGTAATCTTCTATCTTGAGTTATTTTTTTTAGGTTTTTTTGTTGTGTCGTTTTAAATTTTTGGTTAATTTAGAATTTTGATCGATTTTTTGAACATTTGAGTTGGTTTAAAATAGGACAAACTCTAGATTAAGGTTTTGAAATGCATAAAACTTTGATACATGCAAAACTCAAACTACAAGTAAAAATCTGACCAGATTTAAACCCAATTTTTAACTAAAAAAACAAGTCTATTTACTCCCAAATTAACTTACTCCTAACTGATATTTTGGCTAGCATCCACTCTTTTTTTAACCTTTTTCCACGAACAGGCTCAGCTTTTAATCACAGTGTTCCAATAACCGATATTCCTCTTGTTTGATGGCTTAATGACAAGCCATCTTTTCAACTCTTCTATGTAAACAAGCCAAACTAAATTATTGTTTCCCATCTTTTCAACTGTTCTATGTAAACAAGCCAAACTAAATTATTGTTTCCCGCGTGAACAAGCAAAAATAAATTATTGTTTCCAGATATACTGTACAATTTAGTGTGATATCGATGTTGTAATGGAATATGGATAATTGTATTATATGTTAATTTATGGAAGATTTCACTGTAATGAAAATTAATATAATATTGATTTTCATTACATAATATTGATTTAAAAAATTAAAGAATGTTAACCATTTTATTTTATTGATTTTAAGAATGTTAACCATTTTATTTTATTGATTTTTTTTTAATTTGTTATAATTTGGTGAAGTAATTTTTGTCAAAATTTTAATTTTGGATTTGATGAAATTATTATTTTTCTGATAAAATTGGATTTGATGAAACTGTTGTTTTCAATGTAAAATTAGATTAAACACTTTCATATATCTCTACTGTAATTATATTGTGGGTTGCAATGTTTAACATTTTATATGTGTAATTTCATCAATTTAAAATGATTCTTACATGTTATTCAATCAATTCAAAATGATTCTTACATGTAATTCAATCAATTCAAAAGGATTCTTGCCAATTAAACAAAAAATAATGGTTTTCCTTCTCATTCTTTTGATAAATTTGTTGTGTATAGTTTTTGTTGGTGCTTATTTTTCTACATACTTTTTATATAACACATTTTGAGAAGATTTTATAAAGAAACTATTTTTTTTTTAACCTAGGCCAATAGTTTAGCACTATTCGCCCTCATATTGGAAAATCCATACTAGAGATTTTGAGAAGAGAAAAATTATATTGAGTAGATGCCTTGATATGATTAAAGAAACATAAATATTAATCTATATTCATTTTAATTCTAAATCTATTCAGTATGAGAGATCAATTTTCTTAAAATGCTAATCTTTTTTAAAATGCAAATCATTTAGATACTTGATAAATTGAGAATTGAGATAGATTTAAACGACTAGTTTTTATTGAAAAGAAAATATGAAAAATATTTACCAAAACATTGAATAATAAAAAATTTAAACGATTTCACGAAAACAAATATATGTTGTTCTTATCTCCATAATAATGTTATTTGTTATATCCCCAAATTTAACAAAGTTTAATACTTTATATAAACACATAATATGGTGAGATCGGAAGAGCGTCGTGTAGGGAAAGAGTGTAGATCTCGGCGTAAATAAATATGCAATTATGGCGTTATTCATATGACGACCAAAATCTCTTTTTTTTTCCATGAAAAAAATGACTCAATTTTATATTAAATATAAAATCGTTTTTACAGTAACAGACTTTTCAGAAGAGGAAAGAAAACGCTGTCATCTATATCACAGCGGAGGATCTGTTCTTGAATACAGGGCAGGTGAGGATTAATTCACCCCAATAGTCTCCAGATCGCCCCATCCTTGAGCCAATTGAAACCGAGTTGTGCTGACAGGAAGAAAGACGCCCAGCCACCTGCTGGAAAACTCAAGAATGGACAGTCGGATCGGCTGATGATGGCCGCTGGGGATCAGAAAATATCCAGGACTGTGGTGGGACTCTCGATCCCATTTTCAATGTGGTAGATCGAGAGTTTTCCTGGCAAGTGGGAGAGAGCTCTTTTAGATAGAGCGTCTGCTTCTTGATTAAAGGATCTAGGGAAGTGCTGACAAATCAAATTAGTGGACCAACACCCTACTTCAGAATTCAACACCCTGCTTCAGAATTCAGACATCCATGGTCCAAGGGCAAGGATAAGGATTCCATAAATGCAACAAATTTGGCGATCAATAAGCATGCGGGTAGCATTAAATGCTCTGTAGATCGCCAACAAATTTGATGACATATTTTTTATTTTATATATATATTCATTTATTCATTCATGATAGTACAGTGATCGAGTGCATTAATTCTCTTCTATCTTGAGTTATTTTTTGGTAGGTTTTTTTGTTGTGTCGTTTTAAATTTTTGGTTAATTTAGAATTTTGATCGATTTTTTAAACATTTGGGTTGATTTAAAATAGGGCAAAACGATTAAGATTTTGAAATGCATAGAACTTTGATCCATGCGAAACTTAAACTACTAGTAAAAATCTGACCAGATTCAAACCCAATTTTTAACAAAAAAAAATAAAAAAAAATCTATTTACTCCCAAATTAACTTACTCCTAACTGATATTTTGGCTAGCATCCACTCTTTTTTTTTAACCTTTTTCCACGAACAGGCTCAGCTTTTAATCACAGTGTTCCAATAACCGATATTCCTCTTGTTTGATGGCTTAATGACAAGCCATCTTTTCAACTCTTCTATGTGAACAAGCCAAACTAAATTATTGTTTCCCGCGTGAACAAGCAAAAATAAATTATTGTTTCCAGATATACTGTACAATTTAGTGTGATATCGATGTTGTAATGGAATATGGATAATTGTATTATATGTTAATTTATGGAAGATTTCACTGTAATGAAAATTAATATAATATTGAGTTTCATTACATAATATTGATTTAAAAAAATAAAGAATGTTAATCATTTTATTTTATTGATTTTAAGAATGTTAACCATTTTATTTTAATGATTTTTTTTTAATTTGTTATAATTTGGTGAAGTAATTTTTGTCAAAATTTTAATTTTAGATTTGATGAAATTATTATTTTTCAGATAAAATTAGATTTGGATTTGATGAAACTGTTGTTTTCAATGTAAAATTAGATTAAACACTTTTATATATCTCTACTGTAATTATATTGTGAGTTGTAATGTTTAACATTTTATATGTGTAATTTCATCAATTTAAAATGATTCTTACATGTAATTCAATCAATTCAAAATGATTCTTGTCAATTAAACAAAAAATAATGGTTTCCCTTCTCATTATTTCAGTGACCCTATTATATGGCTACTACTACATGAAAACAAAGATGGCCAATGTTCACATTGTACCCAAGACATTTTTTTTTATAAATTAGTTGTGTATAGTTTTTGTTGATGCTTATTTTTCTACATACTTTTTATATAACACATTTTGAGAAGATTTTATAAAAAAACTATTTTATTTTTTTTTAACCTAGGCCAATAGTTTAGCACTATTCGCCCTCATATTGGAAAATCCATACTAGAGATTTTGAGAATTGAATTTAGGGACATTACTATGTCTTTTTTTTTCTGATGTGTGAAACTTTACAAGAATGGTGGTGAACCATCTGCTTTATATATAATATATAGAAAAAAATTCAAAGATAAAAATTATATTGAGTAGATGTTTTGATATGATTAAAGAAACATAAATATTAATCTATATTCATTTTAATTTTAAATCTATCAAGTATGAGAGATCAATTTTCTTAAAATGGAAATCTTTTTTAAAATGTAGATCATTTAGATACTTGATAAATTGAGAATTAAGATAGATTTAAACTACTAATTTTTATTGAAAAGACAATATGAAAAATATTTACCAAAACATTGAATAATAAAAAATTTAAACTATTTCACGAAAACAAATATATGTTGTTCTTATCTCCATAATAATGTTATTTGTTATATCCCCAAATTTAACAAAATTTAATACTTTATATAAACACATAATATGAAAAATCTTAATTCATGTTGAATGTATATTATAATGGTTTGAATATAGACTCTAAGTTATCTTTGTTATTTGTTATATCCCTAAATTTAACAAAGTTTAATACTTTATATAAACACATAATATGCAAAAACTTAATTCATGTTGAATGTATATTATAGTGGTTTGAATATAAACTCTAAGTTATCTTTGATGTAAAAAAAAAAAAAAAAAAGCCTCTAACCAATTTTTTTTTACATAAATTAACATAAACAAGATCAAACTATTTTCCACTTTAAATATCTAATAATATTAGTTATTATGTACTTCTCCAAATCTATCCTTACTCTTTAGAGTTGGATTTTCTACTAGAGAAAATCTATGTTTTCTTATGAAATGCATTGAAAAAATTGATTAAATTATTTTGATATTCAATTTATGTTAAAAAAAATATGAATAATTTTTTATTTTTTGAATGAAAAAAATTTAACATTAGTATTTCAATGAAATTAAATTTCACTTAAACAAAAAAAACTCTTTAAAAAATTATTTTTAAAATAACTTACAATTTTTATTTCTAAAACAACTTACAATTTTTATTTTAAAATAAGGAGGTCTTTTGTCCCACAAACAAGGGAGTCTTATATATCAATTTGATGTCTGGCTTCTTAGTAACCTTAAAAATAAATTATTATTTTAAACTTTACCAATCAAATTAATAGACAAAAATAAATTATTATTAATAATAATTAAAAAAATACTATTATAAAAAAAATTAAAAAACAAATACTCACCTAAAAAATATTTAACATTTATTATTTTAAATATATTTATTATTAAAAAACCAACTAACTAAAAACTACATATTCTTGTATAATACTTTTTATATATGATTTAAGTTTAAATATGGATAAACCTTGATTTCTTCAAAATCAAATATAATACAATTCATCAAATAAAAATCTTAATAATATCCATGGTTACAATTAAGAGAATCAAATGAGATTAATAGTAATAATACATGTACAATGTATATTTATTGGAAACTAAAGTAAATTATAATACAATTCATAAATAGTAATATTCATTATTACAATTATGAAAATGATAAATATATCAATGTATATTTATTAAAATCTAAATTAAATTAATTATGCATGGAATTAGCATTACTTATACCATTTCCTAACTATCAAATACACAATTTAGCATTACTTATACCATTTCCTAACTGCCAAATACACAATTGATAATATATTATGCCATTTATTATTTATCAAATTTACAAATGAATTATATTTTTTTTAAATTTAAAAAATAAATAAATTATAACTTGTAGAAATATTTTTCTATATATAAAAATATAAATTAATATTCACTTTCTAATTTTTATAATTGATAAATAACATTTTATTTCAGTTTTTTTATTAAAAAAATAATAATCTTTTCTTAAACATGAAATTGTTGGTTATCGAGTTTAATTATCTTTCTAATTCAGAGGTTTGTTTCAGTCGTGCTTGGATTCCATTTCTTGATTAGGAGGTGTGGGGGGATTTCCCCCCACTATTGTCGTCATGGGGGCGAAATCAATTAATGGAGTCCCCCCTGGTAGGGGATTCAGGGGCAACGCCTCCGAAGAGAAATTTTGGGAAAAATTGTCTTGTAAAATATTGTAATTTCCTTGTGAATCTGGATCGTTCATTATAAGGTCGCAGATCTAACGGTAGAAGTCATGTTAGGGTTTTTTTTCCCTAGAAGGAAACACTCTTTTCATGAGGAAATTGTAATGTGGCTTTGCATGTGTGTGGATACTTTATTCTGAGAGAGGAGACTATGAGAGAAAGAAGAGGAACTTACAACAGGTGTGTTGTAGGCTGTATCCCTTCATTTGCTAGATAATAATAAAGGAAGGACCTGGAAATTTCTCTGATGAATGTATCCCACACTAGGTGAACCATGTATATCTATGTCTCTATTGTATTG
>CBVK0100745462.1:0-10937 GCA_900067695.1 Picea abies | reverse complement strand
GGATTCTCAGTCAGGGACCTCCAACTCCATTTCTGCTGCGACGAAGGAGGGAAGAGATCCCATGCGGTCTAGAGGACTAGGCTTAGAAATTTCACCGTTAAAAACAAGGAGTGGGCGAAAGAAGCTGGCCCAAGGTCTCCCCCAGCCTCCAGCTTCCTCTGATCTTCTCTCTGACAGTGGGCCTCTTAGAGCATTAAAGGCCTTGGCATGGTCTAAATAATTATTTTGCTTTCTCTTAATATCAGAGGGATAGGAGGCACCCTAAAAGATGCCTTGGTTCATCGAGTATTGGATCAGACTCATCTTGATATTCTTTTTTTTCAAGAAACTTTGGTGAGTGACGTGAAGGCTAGAGATTTTTATAGGTGTTATGCCCCTCCTAGGTTGCTTGCTCTGTTAGTGCTGTGGGAAAATATGGAGGACTATTAGCCGCTTAGGACCCTTCTCTTTTCATTTTAGAAGCTTTCCATATGGCCAGAGGTATCTTATTAACTGGAAGAAGTGTAGCAACTAATCGGGAACTGACTTTTTTAAATTTATATGGGCCTTGTCAGAACAAAATTACTTTCTAGAAATCTATCGCAGATAGTGGTATATTAAGTACACCAAACTTGATTTTAGCAGGTGATTTAAATATTATCTTGGCTGAGGAAGAGGCTTGGGGAGGCTCCGGTACTATAAAGAATATGGATGATTATTTCAAAACTCTATTTCAGTCGAGTAATTTAGTGGACATTAAACCGACAAAGTTGAAGCCTACTTGGAGGAATGGACGGTCCAGACATGATGACATATATAGGAGACTAGATAGAGTTATAGTGTTAGAAGCGCTCCTTTTCATTGCTGGCAACTACTGCTCCTGGGTCGAATCTTCATTTGTTTATGATCATGCTCCAATATGCTTTCAGATGGAGCAGCTCCCGGTGTACAAAAGTCTTCCCTTCAAGTTCAATGCTGATTGGCTCAATGAGAAGGATTTCGTAGCTATTATTCACAAGACTTGGAAAGATCTTATGTTCCTTCGGGAAGAGAACACATAATTGCGCCTGCTGTGGAAACTATAGGTCATTAAAAAATTAACAAAGTGCTAGTATAAAGAGAGCCAAGAAAAAAAAGAACGAAATTGATATTATTAGAAGCTGATATTAATCATTTCACCGGTCTATTGATGGAGGATCCTAACATATTATATCTCTTCACATCGTTGAAACAGAGTGAAGCTGAGAGAAATTTGCTTCTTAAGTGTGAAGAGGAGATGTGGCGACTCCGTAGCAGAGCACTATGGCTCTCAAGCGGGGAAAAAAATACTAGATATTTCCTTAAAGTGGCTGCTCACAACAGGACAAAAAAGCATTTGTGGGAGATTTATTCTGGATATTGCAATTTGATAACTGAACAAGATGCATTAAAAATTGAAGCAACAAATTATTTTAAAGCTCTTTACAAGGCGCCAATAACAGTGAATATCAGTGACCAATGCAAAGTTACAAAACTCTTCTCTCAGTGGGTGAATGAAGAGGAAGCAAATGCTTTGGTCTCCCCGGTTACTTTGGAAGAACTTCAAGGGGTTTTGGGACAGTTCAAGAAGGAGAAGAGTCCAGGTCCGGATGGATGGACCTCTGAATTCTTTATTTTTTTTTTTGATTTGCTTAGGGAGGACCTTCTTGCAATGGTTGAAGAGTCTAGAATTCAGGGCTCTATAATGGGTGGTCTAAATTCTACTTTTTTGACTTTGATTCCGAAATCAAATCGCCCAAGAAATTTTGACGACTTTCACCCTATTTCGCTCTGTAATCTTTGTTATAAGATCATTTCCAAAGTAATTTCTAATCGGTTAAACCTTTGTTTTCCAGATATATTTGTCCTCAACAGTTGGGCTTTTTAAAAGGAAGACATATCCAGGATGCTATAGGGGCTGCCAGTGAAAGTATTCACAGAATAACAAAGAAAAATACTAAATCTCCTGTGTTGAAGATTGATTTGCGGAAAGCCTATGACTGTATTGACTGGAGTCAACTCTGATTGATTCTTCTTAAAGTGGGATTGGGTATTCAGTTAACAAATTGGATTATGTCTTCTGTAACTTCCTCGTCCTTCGTGGTCTTAGTAATTGGAGAACCTTCGGAATTCTTCAGAAGCGAGAGGGGGGTCCGCCAAGGATGCCCACTTTCCCCTCTTCTCTTCATTCTTATGATGGAGGGTCTTAGTTTACTATTGAAGAATTCAATAGCTAAAGGATTGATCTCAGGTATTAATGTTTCTAGAGTGACAAATTTTTTTCACTTGATCTTTGTAGATGACGTTCTTATTATGTCAAAGGTTAGTCTTGCTGAATGGAAACATATAAAAGCTATCATTGAGCTATTTTTCAATGCTTCGGGACTCACAATAAGTCAGTAAAAAACAACTGTTATCTTTGAATGTCTCAATTAACTAGAACTATCTTCATTCAAATCTCTCCTTAATTTTTTTTTTAGTGAACTTTCAGAGGGATTCAAGTATTTGGGGTATTTTATAAAGAATGGTCCAAGCCGAGCAACAGATTGGGGCTGGTTAGTTTTAAAGTTCTCTCAGAAAATCTCGGGTTGGTATAACCGGTGGCTCTCTTTAGGGGGAAGATACATTCTCATTAAATCCATCCTGGAAGGCCAACCGATTTTCTGGATGTCTCTGGAGTCTTTGCCTCGCTCTATTCTCAATAAGATCCGTAAAATGATTTTTCATTACTTATGGAATGGATGATCAGACTCTTGCTAGTATCATCTTTGGAGATGGGATCTTCTCGCCAGACCAAAAAGAAATGGGGGTTGGGGATTTCGAAATCTCTATCATTTCAACTTGGCTCTCAATGCTACAACATTATGGAGGCTGCTCGCGCATCAGAGCATTTGGCACCAGGTTGTTATGGATAAGTATTTAAATTATACCTCTCTTGTTAATTGGCTCAGACAGCCTCAGCCTAATCAACGTGCTGTCTCTAGATTGTGGTCAAGTTTTCTTAGATTGCTTCCGATTATTCTTCAATGGCTCTGTTGGAAGCTAGGGGTAGGGCATCTTATTGCCTTAGGCAGAGACGTGCTTCTCAGTTTGGGGGATTGATTGATGCTCAGTTTGGAACTTGTACAGGATCTGAGTGACAAACATATCAAAACCTTATCTCAGGCCTCAAACATTGTTGACCCGACTTCCCTGGCAATAGTTTGGAAAACCAGTCATGAATTGAATCTGTCTCGTGCGCGTGCGACAGAGTGGAATTCTTTCACTATTGAGTTGAATAAAGAGGGTATGATTTTGCGGGGTGACCAAGCTGACTCTCTTCTTTGGTTTGGAGGGGACTGTTCAGGGGTTTTCTCCGTTAAAAAATGCTATAATGCTATCATTTCCACTCTCAATTTTCTTGTCAGTCAAGGTTGAAAAGCAATTTTATGGAAACAAAGAGTACAACAAAAGATCATTCTTTTCTTCTGGCTGGCAATGGAGAACATGTTATTAACTTGGGACAATCTTCAAGCGAAAGGGTGGATCGGTCCTGGTTTTTATCTTCTATGCAAGCATCATGACAAAGACATTCCACATCTTTTTATTCATTATCCATTTTCAAAGGAGGTATGGTTACATTGTACGTAGGTGCTAAATTTGAGAATCTAGTGGAATGGAAATACTCTTAGTGAGTGTATGGACGAGTGAAACAACAAGCCCGACTTATCAAAAAACCTCCCTTTGCTAGTCTGCTGGCACATTTGGCTGGATTGTAACAAACTCCTCTTTGAAGGTAAGAACCCAACAGCCAGGGTGACTGCATATAAGGCCATGGGCGCACTTGGGAATGTCTCCATGACTGAAAAGTATATGATTTTAAGAGTAGTTTCTATAAATAAGATTAATGGTTGTTCAGTGGCTTTTTTTGATGGAGCATCGGAGGCAGGTGGCTCTAATTGTGGGGTAGGAGGTGTTATAAAGTCGTGCTGATCGAAGGATTATCATTGGTTTTTAAATTTTGGGGCGGGAACAAACACCAAAGCGGAGCTGATGGGTGTGTGGGCTGCACTTTTTATTGAAAAACATTTGGATATCCTCGATATTCAGTTATTAGGTGATTCAAAAGTAACATTTGGATATCCTCGATATTCAGTTATTAGGTGATTCAAAAGTAATAATTGACTAGTTAAAAAAAAAGCAAACCTCTGGGCCATAAATATTGAAGGATGGAAAAATAAAACTAGTGAACTGGTCGCTTCCTTCAGGGTTATCCACTTTCAGCACATTTACAGAGAGAAAAATGTGGAGGCAGATCTCTTATCGAAGAAAGCCCTACTGTGAGTGGAAGACTTTTTTATCACTCCTGGGATGGAGCTTCTGTTGGAAATGTCCAACATTTTGACATTTTCTAACTACAATATGTGTCGAGTATGGGTTCTTTGTACTGTTTTTTCACAGGTGGTGGGATGTTTAGTGCTCTTGAGGAGCTCTCTTGTTTTGTTTGGTTGTGCTGGTTTTTGTATGAACGATCTGATTTGTCTCTTTTAAGAGAGATAGGTAGAATCCTGTTCATAGGAAACTGACATTAAATTGTCGGGGTTCGTATGAAAAATTATATTCTTAATATAATTAGTGTGAAATTTCTGCGGGAAAAAAAAATATAAACTATAAATCTTTGAGGTTTACAATCTTAGGGCACATGGTTTACAATCTTAGGGCACTTTTAAATCATACTAGTCTATATTTAATAAGTATAATGTATCAATTCCACATCTACACATGAAACATTTGAAGAGTCCACAGTCGTCACAAGATATAAAATCTACCTGGCTTTTGTTAATGCAACACAATTTGAACTATGGTTTTTATGCCACAAACAGGCAGGAGGACCGGAGTTTCTAGTAGCGGGCCGCATAGACAATTTAACCTTTATGAACCTAACCATAACCTTTATGAACCTAACCGTGAGCACGGACAATCTACCAAGTCCAACGATTGTATTAATGGCCCTCTTCAATGAAAATGGTTTTAATAATTGGACGGATCTGGCATTGCTTTCAGGTCAGTTTTAATGATTTAATCCATTATTCCATTCTATTCTTATCACAAGACTTTCTTGTCATTTTTATGAATGGTTAAACTTTCAAGTGGGCACACCTTCAATGACGGCCAATGTATATCCTTTGTGAACATGTTTTATCTAACAGAGGATGCCACCCTTGAAGCCACCTTTGTAGAGGCTCTTCTTCAGAAGCTCCACAATAGAAATGAAATAGTGATCAATCATCAACAAAGGGCATGTGGTATAATAATTGCAGCAAAGCATATGTAAATCAGAAGGGCAGAACGGAAATGTGCCTAATGCATAGTTAAAATCCTACGACTCTCCATGGGAATATGTCATTATTATGCTAATCACCTTAATCACCATTTTTAATGACAAATATTTTGTCATGAAAGGAAGTTAATGGTTGAAATCTCAACCTTTAGTTTATTTTGACTAAGAATATTCATAGCATATGAAATCTTGTTCGTAGAAATCACCTTTGTAATTAAAAGCTCGTTAATTATGGCCTTTTGAATAAATATACTCTGCGGAATTAACCTAGTTTTAAAAAAATTGAATATAAATTTTAATATACAAATTTGAAAACAAATTCAAACACAAACTCTTCCGTGCCAAACAAGGACTAATAAATAGTTATAGTGTAATTTGCCACATTTTGCCTATAGAAAATTAGAGGCACAAAGTGCAACACGTCCATCATTCATGATTTATATGTTTTTTCAAGTTTGTTGAATAAAGTCGATCCTCCATTCCAGCATTTTGATTTTGATTTTTGCTCTTAGGTTGAGTTTGAACTGACCTCTAGATTACCCTCGGTTCAAGTTATATCTTCTTTGTTTTTCTTGGGAAGGAAAACCAGAGGACGGGCAGAGGAAGCGGAAGATACGAAGCGAAGCAGAGGGCGTATTGTGCACTTAGATATAAGTTTTCATCCTGAATTGGGTATTATTTTGATCAATTGGGGGCTCACCTTCCTCTCATTGGAGGCCATTTTCAGCAATTGGGTCCCTAAAATCTTCTTAATATTGAGAGGTTTGAAATTTTCCCTCTATAACCCTCAGCCCTCAATCATACTGAACAGAAAATGGTGAACATGAAGATGTCCTGCTTCTTGTGGGGAGTATTGATTGTTATTGTTCTGTGTAGTGCATATCTAGGTGAAGGGAAAAAGCTTGAGACAACGCCTACTCCGTGGCCAGAGCAGTTCCATTCTGTACTGTATATCAACAACAGTGGCTCTCTGCAGGTGACTGATCTCTGGTATGACTGGTCTAAGGGGAGGAATTTCAACATTATTCAGAAGCAACTGGGTCGCAAGTTGTATGACTTGGAATGGAACAATGGGACTTCCTTCTACTACTATCTGGATAAGGATGAGTGCAAAAGGATGCATTTTGATGTGGGGATTCTGAGACCCAATTGGCTTGAAGGCGCCACATACCTTGGCATGAAATATGTTGATGGCTTCCTCTGTAATGAGTGGGAGAAGGTGGATTTCATATGGTACTACGAGGATGCTATCACCAACAGGCCTGTGCATTGGCGTTTCTTTTCAGGTTGGTTGCTCTTACTTTCTCTCTTGTATTCATTTGTTGTATTTTCCTTTACATAAATTCTCCATTTTTTTAGGGAATGGGTCAATCATGATTCTCAGATAAAGCCATATGGAATGTGCTGTGTTGAGAATCAAAGCTGAGTTAGTTATGGTAAATCCCATTACCACTACACCATACCACTGCCACACAAATTAAGGCATACATATCAAGCTTGTGTTGTGACAGACACTATACACAAATATATATAAGCAGCTTCATCTTTCAGTTTTGTGTGATATGATTAATAATAGATATACCAATTAAGGCATTCAATCAAGCATGTGTTGTGACAGACACTATACAAAAAATATATATGAGTAGCTTCCATCTTTTAGTTTTGTGTGATATGATAAATATAATTAGTAATTTGGTTTGTTTGCTTAATTTGCAGGCATGTCTGTTCATGTCATGACATTTGAGGTGGGGGCAGTGCTGGAGGATGCAGAGTGGCAGGCGCCCATTTACTGTTTTGACAAGGCTGTGGCTGTGGAGGATCCAAAGGAAAAGGCAAAGGCTAGTCCTGTTAAAGGATATGCTCCCCTATATCCTTATTTTCACAAGAGGTTATTGTCTGGTTTTAATGAGCACAACATCTTCACCATAGATTCATAGATTTATCTACCTATCTCTACAATGCACAATGCATTGCAGTGCTGTCCTCTATAAAATAAAAGATGTTCCATTCCTCCTAGTTGATGCCTTCTTCAAAGAAGTTATGTTACACCAGTCTTTGAAGCTCAACACTTAATTCAGGTGTATGTTGGGAAGTTAATCTGGAATCCTAAAGCTAGAGTGGAAAGTATGGTTATCTATATTTATAAGTTCTGTTTTATTTTATGATATAATGTGTTTTTATATTTTATTAAACTTAACACGTTTTATTAGAGAAATGCAAATTGTTTCACATCAGAAAACATAGACATAGATGGATAGATATACTTAATGTATAAAGAAAAATAAAGTGCAGTCTAAATAGAGATATTTCTTTGAAAAATGAAGCACAGCCTTACTAAATAGAGATATTCTGATATTTTCAAGTGCATGTGGATTTGGAGATTTTTTTAATTTCATAACATACATGGTAACTGGATATATATATTCCCTAAATTTTTTCAAAAAAAATAAAGTGCATTCTATTTGATATTATTTTTAAGTGTAATCAAAGTGTTCTGTAAAATGAAGTGCAGTTTATTGTGAAAAAATAAAGTGCATTCTATTTGATATTATTTTTAAGTGTAATCAAATTGTTCTGTAAAATGAAGTGCAGTTTATTTAATATTTTGAAGTGTATTCAAACTTTTCTGTATTGGTAATGTAAGGAGACCAGTACACCATCAAAAAGCAAAAGGAAAAGCTTTTATATGAGAGGTTGTAAGAGGTTAAGGTTATAAATTTTATAGGAAATAATTTATTAAAATTTAATAAATAAATTAGACAGTAGAGTAATATCATTTTTTAAAAAGTTTTATTATTTTATTTTTGTTTTTACATAATAATATTATAATTTTTTAATAAATAATTTATTAAATTTAAAAATAAATTAGGGAATACATTAATTTAGATTTTTCAATTGTTTATTGGTTTATCTATTTAATAATCTATTGAAATATTGAGAAATATTTCCATGTTTAATCTTACCATCGAATTACTTAAAAATCTGTTGATTCTTGTCTCTAGTATTGTTCTCTAATTTCTAACCTTCAACATTTAAACAAAGAAAGAACCCATCTTACTAAAGTCCTCTCAACAATGACTATCCTATCTCCGAAATAAACAAAACCTTTGGTACTTTTCTCTTTTCAAAAACCAAATCTAGAACTAATGATCCCTCTTCCACTCTACCAAGAGGTCAATTTTTTCTTCCATACATTTATGTTATTAACCCCTACATTTCCAAGATCTTAGTGAAGAAGAATATCAAGACTTTATTTAAACCTTACAAGATCCGCAAACAATTTTTTAAAGGCATTAAAGTAGTCAAACCTTTTCAATTATGAAAGTGATTACCAATTTTTTTGTTCATGTGGAAAATCTTATATAGGTCAAATTAGTCATTCTATCCAAACCAGCCTTAAAGAACATATAGTATACACCTTTCACAATAGTATTGTCAAATTTGTGATTGCAAAGCACTCCCATAACACCAAATATCTCATTTATATTGATCACACCAAAGTTTTAGCTCTTATTCCTCATTATTCTACCTACATTATTAGAGAAACTCTCAAAATGGAAAAGCATCCAAACAACTTTAATTGTGAAGATGTGTATAAACTTAACCACTCTTAGCAACCAAATATCCCCATGTTTTACCTCAATATTCATTTGTTTTTTTGTTTTCTTTCACCTTATTCTCCTTTATATACTTATTTATGCCCTTCAATTATAATTTACATACTTTTTTTTTATGTTAGTTTTTCTGTGACATGTGGGACTAACCTGTGGCTAAGAAACTGCGACTCAGGGGCTGACATGTGGGACTAACCTGTGGCTAAGAAACTGCGACTCAGGGGCATCTAAGTCGTCAAAATCACCCAGGGATCGCACCTGGCCTGAGCCACACCAACCCTTAACATTGTTGGATTTTTTGTCCACGCAAGTTTCGAACCGATGACTTTAACATCACGAAGCGCCTTAACAACACACTCTTCATCGACTGTCCTACACCTCGAGGACCTTTAATTTACATACTTATTGCTTATACCTTTAGTTATAATTTTTTAAATTCCCTTTTAGTTCTTTACTTTTATATTCTCCCTTTAATAAATCCCCCCCCTCCTATTTGTACATTCTATTTCACCAACCTTTTATTCTTTGTATTCTAACCCTCTTTTCTCTAACTTTTATATGATAATTAGTATCTTCTTTTGTTTTTTGGTAATTTTGAACTTTTTTGAGGTGTTCTTCAAACTGGTGACTTTCAGTTAGCTCACTCCCTCACCTCTAGACCTAGAGGACTATATAATAATAAATATCATTAAGAGTATTATCATTATAATATTCTCACCTCTTATATATCTAATTAGTATCATTATTAATTATATCAATATTTTATTCTTTTAATAAAATTTAAATCTTTATGTTATCTTTATCTTTTAGATCAACAGCTAGGTTAGTAGGGCAGGATGCCTATACACGATACACAAGGTAAGTCGAGGTTTCAAACTGGTAACTTCACATAAAAGAGTGCTTTAACAATACACTCCATCACCAAGTACCCTACACCCTGAGACTTATCTTTTAATAATTATTGACCATATTTATCTTTATTAATTATATCAATATTTTATTTTTTTATTCATTTCCCATATATTTAATAAAATTAAAATCTTTATGTAATTTGAATCTTTTAATAATTATTGACCATATTTTACTCTTCTTTAGTGTTTTTAATCTCACCTTCTACAATAATCTTATTAACATATATTTTTACCAAATCCTTTTTATTTTTAATAATCTTAATATGGCCATTAATTTTATTTATAAGGGAGACATATATTTTTACCAAATCCTTTTAATTTTTAATAATCTTAATATGGCCATTAATTTTATTTATAATGGCTAATTCCATTTGCTCTCCTTTTTGCCCTCATAACTTAGTCACTCTTCACTATTCTAAACTTTTGATCTTTTCATGATGAGTGGAATGTGCACTTAAAACATTGGAAAAACTTCAAAACTTAGACACAATTTAATTCTAGACAATCTTCCATAACCCATTAAAATTTCAATAGATTGTTTTCTTATAAACCAAAAGATATATGCGTTTGTTAAAGCTTTTTAGTATATATATATCTTGTAATGTCTTTTAAGGTGTTCAATGTGTTAGAATATGATGGATGTGCTCGTTTAACCGTAGACAATATCACTATTGTCACCCAACCATAGGCCGAAGCCACCCCTAACCACCTTAACCTTGATAGAGAATCATTCCGGAAGCAAACCCTAGGCTAGATAGCCAAACAAGATAGCACACCTCTCTCTCCACAGGATAACACACCAAACAAGAGTTGATCAGAGAGTCCAAACCATAGCCAAGAGATAGTCCAAACCAAAACCAAAATTTGCCTACTATGGTAGCTGCAATGGAAACTCTCCTCCAGATTTGCGCACAAACTAACCAACTGCAGTGCGCACAAGTGTTGCTTCTGTAGTTCTGAGAATCCCTGCTAGAATGAATATTGGCCTTCTGTATTTATACTAAAACTGACAAACTGCCTGGGTCAACTTCTCATTCTGGGTACTTATTTACTTAGTATATAATATTTCCTTTAACCGACTTCTTCTCTTGGAGG
>CBVK0100745461.1:0-10937 GCA_900067695.1 Picea abies | reverse complement strand
CTATGCAATCTTGTAGAGAGGGCCTTATTCCATTCCCCCATGCAGACTTAATTTCCCTGATTGATAAATCTAGAGACAAAAATAAATATTTTTCCACTTGTACACACCTTGCAAGATATACAATAAGTGTATACATTGGTTATTCCACTACAGCCCGCATACATCAGGATTTGTGCTAGAAAATAAAAATTAAATGTCAGGTTTCCATGTCACGACAAAAGATATCTGATCCTTGGCATTCGATATACTAGAAATGTTTCGACTCGGCCCTTCAGTTGCATTTTTAAGGATATAAAGAAGCCAATTCCGAGCTATGGAAAAGGAGAGAGAATTCAACTTTGAGAGCAAAGTCCAATTCCGAGCTATGGAAAAGGAGAGAGAATTCAACTTTGAGAGCAAAGTTATTGTGGAGAAATTATTTACTTCATATTGAGTCTGCATCCCTTTGTCCTGCAAGTATGAACACATTGTTCAGCCCCCAAGCTCTTCCCTTATTGATGGAGAACCTCTTTGTCTCCCTTATATGAGATTGCCTTTGGTGGAGGATCGAAGTGGTGGAGGCCCAATTGGAAGGAACTCGGTTTCTTGGTTCTGAACCGTGCCGACACATAAGTCTGTAATGTTTTCACTTCTATTGATCATTTATTAATAGAAATATTCCTTTCTCATCCAATTGATATCATGCAAATATATGAATTATTATCCATGGGCATGTTTGTTTTGTATATTAATGGATTATGCTATCGCTCTTCCGATCTCACGCTAACCTTTTATATTATCACTATATGCTTGCTCTGCTTGTTTGTTGAGAACTTGTTGCAGGTATAAATGTTTGGGTCGAAGTGCTCAATGGTGGACATCATCAAATGTTTGGACGAGGTAGGCCTCTTTCTTATATCTCTTGCACATTAGTTTATATAGCATATGTTGGAATTGAGTCAATTTCTATAGTCATACCTGTCTGTTGTGGTTTACCCTAGCCATAGAGAGATTTGCCTTGTAACAATCACACTTACTAAACTTTGCATATAGCTTGCGTTCTCTCAGAACTTGAAGCACTAAATTGAGGTGATCTTCATGCTCTTCCTTGATCTTAGAATATATTACGATATCATCAATGAAAACCAACACAAATCTGTCCAAGAATTTTCTAAGTACATTGTTCATCAAGCACATGAAGGTGGCTCGTGCATTGGTAATCCCAATTGGTACCACCACAAATTCATAGTTCCCATACCTTGTCCTAAAGGCTATTTTGTGTATGTATTAATCCTTAACTCGAACCTGATGGTATCCAAACCTTAGGTCAATCTTGGAGAAAATTGTAGCACCCCTTAACTGGTCAAATAAGTCATCAATTCTTGGTAAGGGATACTTGTTCTTAATTTTCATTTTGTTGAGTTTTTTGTAGTCTATGCACAACCTAATTTTTCCATCCTTCTTCTTCACAATTAAAGTTGGGGATCCCCAAGGGGACATACTAGGCCGAATGCAACCTTTTTCCTACATATATTTCAACTATAATTTGAGATCCACTAGCTATGGGGTACTCATCCTATAGGGTTCTCTATACATTGGCACTTCTCTAGGAATAAGTATTGAAAAACCAATGTCTCTTTTTGTAGGTAAACATAGTACCTCTTCAAGAAACAAATATTTATATTCTATTAATAAAGGATGATCCTCTAGGCTCAATTTACTGTCCTCAATAGAGTTCAGTACATGTATTGCATACAAGGGACATCCTTTTCTACAATACTTCTTCACTTGAAGGGATGATATTTGTCTCACTAAGACATTCTTTTGGATTCCTTGTAGGATCCTTTTCTTCCCTTCCTCATCTTCACATTCCAATATTTTGTTATAACAGTCCAACTTGGCTTTATGGGAAGCCAACCAATACATTCCAATAAACATGTCATAATATCCTAAAGGAAGTATGTTTAGGGTTGCTTGGGTGGGTAACCCATTCATAATGAATTGGCATGCTGGTATGGCTCTTGTTACTTTTTTTTGTTCCAGTGGATAGCTATATCAACCATGATTTAAAATGTTTTACTTGTTGCAGTTTACATTTCTCAATAGCTTGAGGGGAAACATAACTCAAATTAGAACTAGGGTCAATTAAAATATAAACAATATGGTTGGAAATCATACCTTCCATATCCACCACTGAAGCTTGGTGGTCAACTTTTCTATTATTTAGGGATGAATAAATTTGTGGCATGCTCCTAGCCACATCATTAAATGTGGTAGCCTATTGGAAATTGTATATCCTTATACTGTCCTATTTCTTTTGAGATAAGTCCCATAGAAAATGTTCTTCTCCACATCCCCAACATTTCAATGGTTCTCTCTTTGTATTATTAGTCATTCCCGAGGCTCATCCAAATGGTTTGTTTCCACTATGATATGGGAAATTCTACTGATACACACTCTTAGTGGGAAGGATCATCTAAGGGATTTTCCCATGATTCTTAAACCTTGAGGATTTAAGCCCCTTCTTGAATCCCAATTTACCTTTCTTCTTCCAATCCTTAAGAGGTTTTGTCCTATGCTTGACTTGCTCATAATAATACCTTTCCTTTCAAATAATGTCTTCTAAGGTCTTAGGTTCATCAAACTCAATTATGTCTTGGAAGGATTGGGGCATACCACCAATGAATCCCTACAAATTCACCTTTTAATCCTTTATATAGGGAACATAAATCATTAACTCAAGGAATTTGTTGACATATTCATCTATGGTGAGTTGTCCTAGCTTGAGTTCATAAAACTCCTTCATCTTTTCATCATAGTACCGTTCTGATAGGTGCTTCTTCTTAAAGTGTTTCTCAAATTGTCTCCATGACAACTCCTTCTCGTGGATTCCCTTCACATATCTAAGGTCCTCCCACCAGATAGAGGCCTTTCCATTAAAATTGAAAATGGCTATTTGAGCCTTCAAGTTTTCAGAGTAGTCATGGACTCTGAAGTACTTCTTTGAACCAAGTAACCAATATTATGTTTCTTCCCTCTTTTTAATCTCTCAATCAAACGTGGGAGGCTTGGATTTCTTAAACTCTTCAGGGTCATGGATCTTGGAATGTTTCCTCCTATTTATTCTCCTATGAGAATGTGAACTGGTCCCACTGTTGGATAGTTCCTTGTAGCTTTCATCTCCTTTACTATAGGAATCTCTAGATGATTCCTTGATTTTAGCATGCCTCATGGATCCACGTTGGGCCTTCTTTGAGGTGATTTTTCTTGTGTTTCTACTGTTAGGGTCATTATTTTGAATTTCAGGTGGACTTCAGGTCTTCTTGGTCTATTGTCTATGCACATTACTAGCTTCTAGCCATGCTACAATTCCCTCAGTATATCTGACAGAGTTTGTAGCAAAATTGCATTTATTTTAGTTTTTTTTTCTTGTTCTTTTATCCGGCTTTCATTATCTTCCTTAAATATTTGTAATTTTTCCATGAGGCTTCTTACAATTTCAACTAAATTTGGATGGGTTTCCACCACTCTCCTTTGATCAGAATCTTCTTACCTGTTATTGGATCCTCCCCCCATATCATGATGTGTCACCATTCTTTAAGCTATAGTTTTCTCTAATTTCCACTAACTGGTTAAGTGCTAATAATCAACATTTTATGTTAGTTAACTATCCACTATTTTTTATAAACAACATAAAACTTTCTCTGTATAATTAAATAATATTCATTATTAAGCCTATAATAATGTCGTACAGACCAAATTTAAACATGTAAAAGAATTTGAAAGTTTCAACCTTCTTTCTTTCGTAGTAAAGACTTAACACACTCTTATGTATAGGGTAGGGGGTGGTTCTTTCCCCCTTAAAATTTCTTTTCCAAGGAGATTTATTAGACTCTTTCTTGAGACCAAATTAGGACAAGTGTTGTTTCCTGCTCTGATACCACTCTATAAGACACCTGACCATCTAATCCTTACTTAGGCTGATGGGGTATCAAAACTTCTCTTCCACCTCATGCATTATCTATCTAATAAAACCTCATAGGTATCACCGAGAGATTTCTAATGACTGCACCCATGCTAACAAATGAGCACTAGATTCAAATATACATCCTCTCAAATTTTTCTAGGCTCTCATGGTCAAAATATCCTCACTACCACGTGGTATCCACATGGAACCTTGTTACTCATGCCATCCGATGTGGCACTTTCTTAACTCATCGTTTTGGGGTTTTCTTCCAAAAAAATCCTAACATCGTCATTGGATTTTCTCCGATGGAGCTCCTGATACTCAATATTGATAGATCCAATGATAATCCACATATCAGACCCCTCCTAGATCCGACGGTCCTCGAGTCGAGTATCTGACAACTCTGGTTGTGTCAATGATACTGAATAGAACAAAATTTAACCTCCAAGTATTTGAAATTCCTCATGGTGTAGGGATGGGACCCATAAGGATCCATGCCTAATATTTCATCTCACTCATCCACTGATCAATGGTCATTGTTAGCCCCGACATCTCGTCATCATCAAAATGCTTCTCCCTAGCCTTTGGTTTAGACCCAACTCTCTGCGAAGAATGACGATGATTGACCCTCATCTCGATCTAATGGTTTGGGTTATATCCGTGGGCCTAAATACTTCTGACTCTTCCTAGAAATTCAAGCCCCATCGACCTTTCCACTGGTAACACCTGTCACCCTTGGTAACATGTTGATTACCATGCTACATCACCAAGTCTTAAAGACATCACATCCACATATTCTAACTTAGATATTACCTACAGTAATTCCATGGTTGCGATTCAATCTCGCCATCATGTTGATTGACATATCTCATTCTCTCCCATAACCTTTATCATCGTCGGCACTCTTGGGCCATCACTCAAGTTCACCAAACTTTTATGCCCCAACGTCTATGTGTCTAACAACAATGATCCAAATTTCTCATCAAAGTTGTCTCCATTAATCAATAGTCCTCGTCCCACTTTCTAGGACCTCGTCATCATTGGTGGAATTCACATGAGTCCTAGCACTCGATTGTCATGACGATGATTCTTTCCCCAACGAAGGGATAAGATCTCTTGACCTACAAATCTGATGACCATGATTTAAAGAAATGGTCCAAGGGCATCCTTTCCAAACGTAACCCACTCTCATCACATAGACCAATTATGTGTCGCCACGTACTATTCTTGAGTACGTCAACTTCCTTGTTGGTGTGTGACGTCACAATGATTTCAACTCTCTTAGTAAACCCCTTTTTTCCATCATACTTTTTATTTCTTCCTCACCTCTTGAGATCTTCCAACAAACTCTTCCTTATATGTATGTCAAAGATCTAATCTCCCCACCGAATCGACGACTACGATTCCTACTGACTCAAAACACTATATTTTTGCAGGGAAAACAATCTAGTTTGGGACTTAACCATTCTAGGATCTTTCCAAGCTCTTCACATAGATTTTTCTATACCCTCTTGACTCTAGGACCCACTCTAAAATAAAATATGTTCTACATAATTCTCACCAGGTAATTAACCCATCTTTGGACTATTGGGGTCGATTCCCGCTCTAGAATGATCATCTACTGAATCTCGTTGACTCAATAGACATTAAACAAGTTATAGATAATAACTTGGACTCAATAGTCCTATAGCCTTTGTGCTACATCCACCTATTGGTTGGAACTTTGGTTACCCTAGACACATATGCATCCCATGAAATTTTCAAATCCTATAGGCCCTCCTTCGTCTAATAAGGAAGTATTTAAAACCTCTTCCGACCTCTTCAATCCATTATTTCCTTGAACGAAATCATAAGATATAACCATCCATGTAGTTCTACTAACTTTTAGATACAGAGACTTGCCAATAAAACAAGCATTAATACTACTAATCGGGTATACACATTCACAACATCAATATAAGCATTTCGACCATTAAGTTTATTAACATGCATCCACATTCATTAATAAAATACAAGCATAATCCATTTTCTTTACTATTTACACAAAGTATTGTTGATGCGCACAAAAATGACCGTCCATCAATTGGAAGAACGAGTCCGGTCTAGGGTTGTCTAAGTAACCCAAGCTGTTTGGTATAACTCGTCCTGACAGGTTTAATGGCTCTGTTGGTAACTAATTACTAAATATTACATATATGTACATATGTGTATAATGTGACTATAATAGGTGTGTTTAAGCTAAATATAGATAACTTTCATTTATATTCATTATTTACAGGCTACAAGTTTTAATCGAAACTTACGAAAATCGATGTGAAAATGATTGCTTTCGAACAAGTAGATAAAGAAAGCACACATAAATATTTTTTGATTTTCCTTTTATAAGTCTTAAAAAAAATGTTATGAAATGAAAACGTATAGATAGTCAAAAGCCAAACTTTACGTTCAAATTTCAGTGATAAACAAATAGCAGAAAAATGAAATCGAGCTAACCTGTTATCGAGTTAATGATATACATCCAAATATCTGTGCGATATGAAAACATCTAACCACCTTGCACAGGAGGGAAACCTACACTGAACCTTAAGTCTGTTATGAATAAATGCAGAACGATTGTGTTGGCAATTAGATTTAAATAACAGATAGAATGATATCAATAGTTATTGTGATCTTATAATTGCAAGAAATTGCATTAAGAATCTATTGGCGAACATCCTTACATTTAATCTATCAACAAAAATTAAAGGAGAAAACCTATAATTGAAGATAAATAAATGATCACAAAATTTATATCTGAAGCATTTTATGGACAACATTCATAAAGGAATTATCCTAATAACATAATAAATGATGAAGACTAAAGCTATCAAAAACTTATTATGATATCAAGATGAACATAAACTTAATGAAGACACCACCCACAAGAAGCTAAAGCTGAAATGAGTATTGTTGTTCCATTAAAGTCTGTTGATTAAAAGTCCATCTTCTTCCCCAGGCGAGGATGCTTGATTACAAAAAATTACGAGTATTTAAAGAGTTTAGAAAAGCTAAATATCTTATCTTTTGGGATAAGATTAAATCTCCAATATGATTTGTTGATTACAAAATAGAGGGTGATAACCATTCCATATCACACTGTATCTCTTAAAACTAAAACAAACTTCTTTCTATTTACAAAAATGTGCCAAATGAGCTTAGAAATAGTCCATAACATGAGATCACCACCAATTACTTGATATCCTGGAAAAAAAATGAAAATAAAAGAGTTTAGATATTGTTATAACCAATAATTTCCACAAATTCGAATGAAGATAAACTGGCTACAGAATCTATTGATTCTGTAGCTAGTTCTATTTTAACAACAGAAATCAAATTAAATCTATTTAATTAAAAAAAAAATGAATAAAATAAAACTAAGGCAATCAATCAAATCTTTACCTCTTAACTACATGCTAAATTTGATTCACAGGATCTCAGAATTAACTACTGCTGTAACACTCTCAACATTCTTTACTATTATGTTCTCAGTCATTTTCAAATGCTTGCCTTGCCTTTGAACAATGGACTTTAGCCTATGATTTTTACCCTTTAGCGAGTCGATCTGAATAGTGAGGGTTTTGATTTGCGATTGTAGAGTAGGTATGTCTGTATAATATTTATTGATCCAAAACAAACAAACTTCACACCGTGAATCTGTGATAGCTGTTTGAGAATGTCCACGACCATGTGCAAGAACATCTCCACTGTTGCCTGTGGGTTTCTTATCAAGCTTGATACCTCAAAATCCTTGACTATTCTTTAGGAAGGGTGGAAAATTATCTACGAAATTATAAGCCTAGCCGAGATCTGGTTTAAGGAAAGGAGGGTCTTCTTTGGCCAATAATTTCTCGATCTCAAAATTAGAGCTCTCATGGACCTTGATCATTTTGATCAAGCTCACATGAGAGTTCGATTTATTTTGTAGGCTTCTTGAGATTAACCTACCTGCCCTTTTATTTTTAAACCCTATATCCATGTCACCCTTAGACAGTTTGTATGAAGGCCTGTTTGTGTTCTTAGCAGAGGTGTTAGGATAGGCATGTTGTTCATGGACATGAAATTCAAAGGCTACCAGCTCAACATCTGTTTTCTCAGGCATAGACTCATTGAGGATGGCCATAACACATGCTTATTTAGATGGAGGAACTACTCTGTCAATGGCAGGGACTGTGGTTTCTTCCATCATGGGCTTATCAACCTCTACGGTACTGGGTGTAACGAAACCATTTTGGATTAGGAAGGTGTCCCAATTATCATTTTGCAATTTTAGTTGATGAACCAACAACATTTTTATCAACCCGTGATGAAACAAACTGGAGTTTAAATGTTGTCTCTTATACCTTTTGGCCATCTTATACAGACTTCTTAATAAATAAAAAGGCATATTCAACTGAAAACCGATGAATTTCATCAACAAACGTATGTGATACAGGAAAACAAGGCCAAAGTGACCCTCACATGTGATGAATTATCTCAGGATTTCTAATAAACCATGCCACCGAGTTTTCAACAAGGATATGAGCATACCTTTATCACATCATATGATATTCCTAGAGGTGAAGAACATGCCCCATGGTACCTCCTCTACCTTGGCGTTTTTGAACCATTTCTTCCCACTCATTGGAAGATCTGTCACCTGGCCTAAACAATCCTCAGTGACCTCGATCTAAATGTCTCCTACCTTGGCTCGACAACCATCAAAAGATAGGGAAAATTCTTGGGCAGTTTGCAAATAAAAACCCTGAAATTTCTTGAGAAATCCGAGCCATCCTTGACCTTTAAGGTCTTCCCTTTCGTCATCACACAGGAGAAGGGTTTGTGATCCATTGGGCTCAATCCTTATGACCGGGGCCATGAGGGTTTGGGAGGCAGACAAAAAACATAGTGAGTATAAAAGTTTTCTGGAACAGAGAAGACCAGAGCGAAATCTCAGACCCAAAACTCATCAATACCCTAGCACGTATGAAAAGAGGTTCTGCAATACAAAATGAAAGGATTTTTGTGAAATGAGTGCCAAGAGTACATATGAAACCTGAGACTTATCTTGAAATGATGGGCCTATCGTTGTTAGACTTCCACCTCCCACAGGGTACAGGCCGCGACCAGGTTCATTCAAAATTTATCATTGCACAATAAGGTGGAGTTGGTTTCTAAAGTTTAGGAGAGGAAACTTTTTGTGAACCAAAGTGTAGTGACAAGAATAGGTCTTACCAAGAGCCAGAAAGATATATAGCATAGTTTAATTTCAATGGATCCTTGGTGTTTCAAACAACAATTCAAAGCACACTTCACAATCGATGAGCCAGTTTAAAGTAATAAACAAGATGAGCTTCATAGCAAAAAAAAAAAAAAAACCTTTATTTAAAAAAAGCTATAGAGACATCTACCTTTAATAAACCTTAGATAAAATGGTAATACAATCATAAGTTTTAATGCTTCGTTCATGCTTTTAGTCATGAACAAATCATGAAAACGAAGAAAGGAAAACACTAGGAATAACCGAAACATCATATTCTTTCAAAAATTGCTTATGAAAAGCAATAACCATATGACCACGGGTAGGTAGCTACATAATTTATTATTTGATGCTTTAAAAGGTGAAAATATGTAGGGCTACCAACAAGTATACGAATACTTATATAGAGTTAGAAGGTACTAGTAATTGCTGAAGGGTGTGCCACTTTCCACCCAACCATTGGCACGACCACATTAGTTATCTCTAAAGCTGGCCACCCCCTATCAAGTGTATGATTCCATGAGAGAAATTTCTTCTTCTATTCAAAAAACCAAGAGGGATTAAGGTTACTCTCATTCTCCCACAGGAAACTAGAAACCCAGTCCTCAATCCACCAAGAAAAGGGGCTTGTTTTGATTTCTCACACAATCACTAAATTCTCTATAGCCCCATTTATGAGCTTGATTCGAAGACAACCAAAAGTTCCAACACCCAGAAATGTGCCTTCTTTTCTTCTTCTATGTTCTCCTTTGAACTAGATAAAGCTCACATGTTCCTCTTTTTAGAGTTGGTCCCTAGACCCAACCGTGTGCAACTTCTATCCTCTCGTCCTTTTTCCCACAATTTTCCTCTTTTCTTTCCTTCATTAAAAAGATTTTGTGGGTCAAATCAATAAAATTATAGATGGGTACTCTTCCCATCCTCTCATTTATTCTTGAGGAATATTCGTCAACTACGAACTTGACTGGTAAATAAATTATTTAGAATTTCAAATCTAGAAGATTACTTCCTAACAGGGGTCATCCCAACCAATGATGGTTCCCCTTACCATTCCATCTCATTACATCATCTCTGTATAGGAGACACCTTCAACACTTATTCAAAAATTTTCCTTTTTATATTAACAGTAGGAATATGTTTACATAACATTCTTTAGACATGGTTCATTATCTTTCAAAATTCACACTTAATAATACTATCCATATTTTGACAATGATAGAAATTATATTTACAAGTTGGGGGAAACAAGGTTATTACAATACGACAACCATAAGTGAGATCAATCGGTAGAAAAATAAACCTATAACTTATGTGACCAATCTCTACTCAATACTAAGCTATATGATTCATGAATATAAAAAGACACAATATCAATGACCCGACAAACCCTAAGGTTTAATGCCAGTATGACCATGACATCCATCAAATCACCCATAACCTTTGTATTAGATCTATCTAATTGAATGAGCCTGGTTGTGCATTTAGAAGGAACAACATTTAATTTTTTGGCAGGCAAAGTAAGGAATTACATTAGAAGACACTAATGAATCTACCAAATAGTTATGTACAACATATTTGTAGATATCAAAGGTTAGAAAGAATGGAGGCATCTATGATTTCGAGTGTGTGCCTATGCTGATTTCATTAATAGTATCCTTAAGTGTTTGTTTTTGTTTTATCCCCCTAAATATATCTATATCTATCTATCTATCTATC
>CBVK0100745460.1:0-10937 GCA_900067695.1 Picea abies | reverse complement strand
TTGAAAATCCATGAATATGAAAGTTCATAAGTTATAGAAACATAAAATGGGAATATAATTTAAAAAACAACTTGAAGGCATTTAAGAATTTATAAAAAAATTCAAAGCATCAAAGACATATTAAAAAAACTAGCAACTAGATGTTTTACTATGATGCTATATATAATGAACATGAAAATATTTATATATAAAAAAATGTAACATGTAAAATATAATCTATATCTATGTAAATTGTAGAAGGCAATTTTTAAGTTAATCTATGTGTAACATGTTAAAATTTAAGGGAAAATAGATATCAATCTAAAACATAAATATTTATTTTAATTTATAAACATTAGCTACTTGTATGTTACAATCATCAAGACATTAAATCTTCTGATCCATAATTTGGTAGCATAAAAAAAATAACTGACACAACATTTACTTAGTTGAAACAAGAAACAATATTACCTGATATGTTTTTGTTATCCTCTTAGATATATGATCCGAAAATTATTTAAGGGATTATTGATCAAACCCTTAGGGAATATCTGATTATGACCCTTGGAACAAATTGCTAAGAAGAACTTTTAGGGTAAAATATCAAAATACTAACCAACAACATACACAGGTGGTACTAGCAATAGAAGAGGACAACAAAAACATACAGAGGGTGATATCAACAAAGATATGAGGAGGGAGGCACCAACAAGGAGAAGAGGAGGATGACACTGGCAAGGAGAACTAATAACCCCAAACAAAAACCAAGAAGAGACCTATGGTAAGATGGAAAATACCCTTAGGGGTCAACGAAAATAAGAGGTTGGAGAGGTAAGCCCACAGTGGCTTAATACACCAAGAAGAACTATCCTAGAGGGGCCACAACCACTCAACAATATGAACAAGAAGGAGCCACAAAAAACCTCAGATCATAACTCATCTTAGAAGAGAGTGTGTGTGTAAAGAGTGAGGATATGTCTATTTTATAATTTTGTGGCTAGATTAGGGCTAACATACTAGTCCTAACTTTAGGGTTAGGTTTAAACCCTAATAATTAAATAATTAAAAAAAAAATATTTTATAACATAAAATATTAATTGTTAAATCATAAATGTAAACAAGAAAAAAAAAAGTCAAGGAGAGGGGATCCAAAGTCAACATAGCTATCTTTGTTTAGGAAGAAGTAAATAACCAAGCCAAAAGTACAAACAACAATTAAGGGAGACATAACTCAAGCCAAGGGGGTTTCAAGACAAAGTCAACAAGTTAAGTTATTATTTGGTGGAAAAATGTCCACATGAGTCTCATGATATAACTTATAATCTTTTATCATCCCAACATACAAGGAAGATCAATGATGTGATCATGCCCTTCTTCTTAACTGCTCTTAGGTCTCATGGACCATCTCGAGAGAGAAGAGTGTCACACATTATATCGACTTGGTACTTAACCAAGAAACAAAATAAAAGAAGAAAACACAAATATCCAATGGGTTACCCTCTCTTTTAAATGGCCCTCAATAGAACTCATTTTTACATAGATTATTCAAGGAAAAATGAGACTAAGTGGATTGGACTCAAATTTCATTTTCCACTAATTTTAAAATTAAATTAATTTAAAATCAACATTTTAGATTTACCTTCAACCTGAAGCAACAACAACCAATGTCCTTTGTGTAATGAATCTTACTTGTATAAGTAATAAGGTTGATTAGGATCATAAGCTTATCCATATTAACGAAGAAGGTGTTACTTACTCTATTACACTTACTTAACAAGACTAAATTAGTATTAGTGACTAGCATGATTGAGTTATATGAGTACACATAACAAGTCAATAGTGATCTCAATACTAAGCGGGAAACCACATGTTAATTATAGGTATTGATTATATGTTTAGTTGCAGTACAGTGTACATATCCTTATAGTAATGAATAAAGTGAATCAATGGGATTAATATTCAATAGATAACCTATTTCAAGGTATGTAAACTAACATGTAATTCGGCCATGTGCATGTACATGGACATGGTCAAATTTGGCCCTATTTGTGTACATGGATAGAGTTGAATTTTGTGTAAACTAGCATGTAATTAGACCTTGTCCATGTATAGGGACAAGCCCGAATTTATCCATGTCCCTGTATAGGGACATGCCTGAATTCGTCCCTTTCCATGTACATGGACATGCTCGAATTGGTCTATCCATAATTCTAAATCCTCAAGAATAGGCCTAAGCCTTTATATAACCTAAGGAACAAACCTAAATCATATTCCCAAGACTCACATAATACTTCCTTGCATAAAATGAGATTAATTCTTTGAACACATTTATAATATAAAACTACACAACTTTACTCAAATCCATTTTTTAATATGGAATAAAGAATCATTGATCCATTATTCCATTTTTTAATATGGAATAAAGAATCATTGATCCATTATGTTATTTGAAGTAAACATTAACCATTGAAAATTGGCAATATGACCTTATGCTTATTTTTAATAGCTCTAGATAGTGGCTTCCTATTTTTTATTTTAGTTTGTATTTGTTTAAAAACAAATCTATTGTTTCATGTTTCCCCATTAAATAGACACTATCGTTTTAGAGCACTCATCAACAACAACAGTCAAAACATCAAATATTTATTATCCAACTTGAAGATACAAACTAGACAATATCTGCAACAACACCATGACACCTTTGTAATATATATGATTAGCTTAGTGTGATATTATAGGTCAACATAGTCGGATTGGTAGTTCTTACGGGCCTGTCCCTATACATGGACAAATCCAATTCATCCCTATCCATGTACATGGAAAGGCCCAAATTCGTCCATGTCCATGTACATGGAAAGACTCAAATTGGCCTATCCATATGTCTAAATCCTGAAGAATAGGACTAATCCTTTATATAACCCAAGGAACAAACCTAAATCATATGCCCAAGCCTCACATAACAATTCCTTTCATAAAATGAGAACAATTCTTTGATCAAATTTATAATATAAAAATGCACAACTTTACTCAAATCCATTTTTTAATATGGAATAAAGTATCATTGATCCATTATGTTATTTGATGTAAAAATTACACCATTGAAAATTGAAAATATGACCTTTTGCTTACTTTTAATAACTCTGGATATTGGTTTCATGTTTTTTTATTTTAGTTTGTATTTGTTTTAAAAAACATCTATATTTTCATGTTTCCCAACTAAAGAGACACCATCGTTTTAAAAGACTCATCAACAAAAATAGTCGGAACATCAAATATTTATTCTCTAACTTGAAGATACAAATTCAATAATATGAGTAAGAACACCATGACATCTATGTAATATATATGATTATCTTATTGTGATATTATAGGCCCACATAGTAAGATTGGTAGTTATTACGGACCATTCTTTGTAGATGGACATGGCCAAATTAAAGAACTAAATATAGAACATATAATATAAATTTAATTGTTTTATTAATAATTTTAAAAGAAAATTTAATTAATATCCAATCATCATCCTCACAAGTGGAAGCTATATGACTAGTTGGTAATGTATAAATTAACCCCTTTTTCTCATGAAATTAAGAGTATTTAATATTAAAAGAATTTTATTTGGATTTGGGCCTATCCCTGTACATGGATAGGGCCAAATTCGGGCATGTCCTTATACATGGACATGGCCGAATTCAGCCCTGTCCATATATAGGGATAGGCCTAAATTTGGCCCTTTCCATATACATGGATAGGCCCTTTCATTAACTGCACTCACATTTAACTACAATGTTGAAAGTGGCACTCACATTTAACTACAGTGCTAAAAGTGGAAACATTTTGTTGAATCCTAACTCGATTCACTGTAATTCCTTCTTACATGTATAACAATGTTATAATAAATAGTTGTATATTCTTGAAGGCTCAGGAAGATGGAATAGATAATATAAATATCATCTCTAAGGGAAGCTAATAATGAAGTCAAGAAATGGAAAACAATAATTAGAATGTTTTCTAGATTATATTTGAATTCTCCCTAATCTGGCCTTTCATTGACATCATCTTTGTGTACAAATTTAAAGGTGGAAACATTTATTTATATCCCAATTAATTGGAGGTGGTTTCTTCTTACAAATAAAACATTAATACAAAAAATAGATTTGTATTATTAAAAGAGTTAGGAGTTTTAATAACAAATCCCTTACTCTATGATGTTAAATATCCAATCCTCATCCTCACAAGTGGAAGCTATATGACTAGTTGGTAATGTATAAATTAATCCCTTTTCTCATGAAATTAAGAGTATTGAATATTAAAAGAATTTGATTTGGATTGGGGCATGTCCCTGTACATGGACATGGCCGAATTCGGGCTTGTCCCTTTACATGGACAGGATCGAATTTGACCCTGTCCACCTCCTAAAACAAAAAACATCTAAAAAAATGAAATTTGAATTAATTTAGGAATAGGTTAAGATTTACCTGGAACCTAAAGAAGCATCAATGAACATCAGCAAGAAACAACAACCAATAGCAACCAACAACAAAAAGAAACAACAACCAACAAAAAACAACTACCTCCAGCAACAACCACAAACACCACCAACAATAACCACCAACCAATGACAACCACCAACCAACAACAACCACCAACCAACAGTTCGGAAAATTGTAAAATGAACGATGTACGGGGGATACATAAAACTTTTTTCAGCCCAAAGGTGTTTCATATGAAACCCATTTTTGGCCAAAAGATTATTTTAACCAAAACATATTTTGGAAGAAACTGTGTCACCGGGGAAAACATTCGTCTAGATTTCTTCATCCGAAACATCTTTCGGTCGGAATGATGTTACGGAACAAAAAAAGGACAAAAAATGTTTGGATAATATGGTACACAACAATAGAGGTCATCATCACGGTATCAGTTGATTTGACATCTAAAGGTTTGGCCGAAAAACTTTTTGATTGAAAAGACATGTCTTTCGTCCGAAAAAATTAGTAGCTCTGCCGAAAAAATATCACTAGAAATTTTGGAGACCCTATTCTCACAAAAGTGTTACCCACCTTCATGATTTTACCCTACCCATACTTCATTCTAGGTTACCTATGGGTCACACTCCTACTCTAGTGTAACTCTTGTATACTTACAAATTTTTTAACAACTTTAACACTTAGTCATATTTAAGCATACATCCATGAACATAAGAAGCCAAGAGAAAAACAATGAAAAATACAAGAGAAACATATGTAGTATGAGTGATATGGATTTAGGAGTGGAATGAACTGATTAATAGATTGAATACAATAAAAAAGAATATATGAAGAACAACATAGATATCCAGCAAAGAATATCTTCTTTTGAATAAATGAAATAGGCTGAAGTTGTAAACATGCAGAACTTAATCACTTGCTCGAATGGTGGTAGTTATCTTTGAGGAGAGATGTGGTTACTACACACATCTATCTGAGAATAATGATTACAATGAGGCTCCAGAGGTGTTTTTGATATTACTCATAAATTCCAAAACCCTAGACATCCAAAAAGATAACCTTAGGAGATGAAATGCCCAAATTTATGTGGGGCCCTATGGGTAAGTTGGTACCTCAACTTCTCAAGGTTGTAACTTTTGCATACAACCTCTGTTTTAGGTGCGTGATAGCCCGTTGGAAAGGTACCCTAGACATCCAAAAAGATAACCTTAGGAGATGAAATGCCCAAATTTATGTGGGGCCCTATGGGTAAGTTGGTACCTCAACTTCTCAAGGTTGTAACTTTTGCATACAACCTCTGTTTTAGGTGCGTGATAGCCCGTTGGAAAGGTATTTTAGATAACTACACATTGCACCATCAAACAAAAACTTTGTCTATAGTTTGACTATGGAGAGCCAAAAAAATATTGTTTAGGGCCCCAAAATGGCCCTGGAAGTACAACAAGATGTGATGACATGAAAACATACAAAATAAGCCAGTTGGATCGGATGGGAGGCCACCAGTATCCACCTGGAATATGTGTAGGGATTCAGACAGTCCCAAAATTGTATAACCCACAATTACAAAGAAGTAAAGAAGAATGTGTTGAACTAAAACTAACAAGAGGAGCTAGTTAGAATAGGTGGTTGGCGACAAATATCCACCTGGATCAATCCTCCCCTCTTAGGAATAAATGGTCTCCATTGCATTGATTTCCCCCATCAGGTGAGGAAGATTCTTCTAAATTTATTCCCGGGTGAGCCATTTGCCTTGGTGTAGGTGTTTCCCTGCCTTGACAACCTGATAAGGTTGGTTCCTCTGTCGATGAGTTCCCTTGACCTGTGTGTCCAATATATGATCAGTGGATGCTTGTTCCATGAAGGTAGGGTTGAGCTCTATTGGTGTCAGTTGTTTTGATATCTCTAAGGTGTCCAATAATGGGGGAAAGTATGGCCGAAGAAGGTACACATTGAACACTAGGTGTAATCCAAGGAATGGTGGAGTGTTGAGCTCAAAAGAATTATTACCCACATACTTGGTGATGGTGTAAGGCCCATAGAGAAGTGGGAAGAGCTTCCGATGGGGCTCTATAATATGCTCCTTCTGCAAGTGTAACCACACCTTGTCTCCAACTTGAAACTGGTGTTGTACCCTATGTTCATCATGGCGTTGTTTGTACTTAGCATTGGCTTTCTAAAAAATCTCCTAGACCTGTTCATGGATATGCTGAATCTTCTCAATGAATCTAGTGGATTTGTTGGTATCAGACTGAATATGGGAAAAATTTTCCTATGTGGTTTCTAGAGGGAGTGAAACATCAATGGGACCCAAGGGTTGGAATCCAAGCCCCAATTGAAATGGGATATGGTCAATGGATCTATGGATAGCTCTACTGTAATTGAGTTGAACATAGGGGAGGCTCTGATCCCATGTACGTGGATGCTTAGAGTTGTATATGTGCAAGATGTGCAAAATCATCCAATTGATGGCCTTTATCTAGTCATCTGACTGGGGGTGGAAAGCAGTGGATTTAGTGAGCTTGGTGTCCAAAAGTGACCAAAGAATCGAACAAAATGTGATGAGGAAACTATTGTCTCGGTCAAAGATGATGGTTTGTGGTATCCAAAAATGGAACCACACTTTTTCGAAGAATATCTTGGAAGTATCTATTGTTGTGGTATCATTCTTGTAGGCTATGAGGATGGCCATCTTCGAAAATTGATCAATGACCACAAATACACAATCATTTCCTTTATTGGTGGATGAAAGGCCATGCATGTAATCCATTGAGATGGATTCCCAAGGCTTCTCAGAAGTAGGAAGAGGGGTGTATAAGGCTTTCTTCTTGATGGATAGCTTGGGAATGGCACATGCAGTGCAAGATCTGATATACTTGATGACGTCCTGTCAAAGTTTTGGCCAATAAAAATGTTTATGTAGAACGACACAGTTTTCTCCACACAAAAATTTCTTTCCATTTGACTATAGTGGGATTCCCAAATAATATTTGCAGGCTTTCTTGCAACAAAACGAATATGGTCCATATGGAATAACAATTCATCCTGAATGTGAAAATTAGTGACAATTTCACCTGTACCCAAGAGATGATAGGTGGTTGTGAAGTCTGTATCTTGTTGATAAAGTTGGGGCCATTCATATGACTCATGTCCATAGGAATGGAGCACAATGATGAGTTCAGCCATGGGAGGAAGTCTAAGGCAGTCAACGAGACAGTTTGAGCTCCATGTCTTATACTTCATGTTGAGATGGAACTATTGTAGGTAGGTAGACCACTTTTGATGGAGGTCATTCTATAATTTCCCCTATGTCTGTATATACTACAGAGGCTTGTGATCAGTGTTGATGATGATCTCATTTCCTAGAATGTAATGTTTCCATTGATGACATGCTTGTACAATGTAATACATTTCCTTGTCATAGGTGGGGTGTAACACCACGGGTTTTGAGCCCCATTTTAAATAGTGTATTGTTTCAATGTCAAGAGGCCAAAGTTCCCAAGAAATGTAATGTTTTGATCATTATTAATAATAAATACATTGGTGGTTGTTAGATGAAAAAGGACTATAGTTATAGGGGGATATGATTCCATAAGAGAGGGGATTTGAGGGGCTAAATGTTTATTCCTATTTTAATTACCCTTTTGTCTAAGGAAGTGTATCAGTTACGTGGTATTCTTGGGGAAGGCCGAGAGGTTCTTGATTCCCCACGAAAATGCTTAAAATTGTCCCTAGTCTAATTGGAGGGTTGGATCGTTTGCTCCTTGACTTATTTCTTTCATTCCATTCTTTACCTCACACATTCATTCATTGATTTTTCATTGTTTTGCACCTTGGGTGGATATCTCACTCCATTCATTTCCATCACCCGTTCATCTTCCTCATCTATGTCTTGGCTTGGGGAAAGGAAAAAAAACTGTTGAAGAGAATCCATGGTATCATTGGTTGTAGAGGTCGTTGGTGTAATCCAGCCATGAATTGAGGCATGCACATCTAAGATGTGTTGGCCTGTGTCCAACTTTGTTCATAGTTGCAAGTCTTGAGAGTTCCAGCATGGATATTCTAGACCAGTTCCATTGGAGACCTGGAAGGAGAAGGACTTTCTGAGCAACTGCGTGGCAGAGAAGGGTGGAGGTCCATTCTCTTGGGTGGTTCAAGATGGGTAGAAGAGAGTGGGGTACTTGGATTGTTGTGAGTTCTCAGAAATCCTGTGAGATCTTGAGTGCTCACTAGTTCAGGAAGCCAAGTAACACTCTGGAACTGTCCTTGTGGATTCATAGCCCTTGCTTGGGGTTGACACTACTATTGATATTTGGAGTAGTAGTGTCTATGGTTGGGTGGAACATCCTTGGTATGCAACGAGTTAGTGTCTTCTTTTATAAAGACAAGTTCTCTTTGTTATGGTATTATTTATCTATATATGAATGTATTCTGATTTGTATTTATTTATCATCTAATTGAATCTTTAGAATATGCATGCTTTATGGTTATTGTTGTGCATGTCGTTAGATCGTTTCTTTTATGCATCCATATCCTCATAGCATACCCCATATTTTGGGTGGTGGGGTGCATTACAGATTGGTATCAAAGCTTCTGGTTGAAACACTGGGTGGGTATGGGTCGGATCTATTGGTCAGAGTCTCGTGGTTGAGATCAAATTCTGACTGTGAAGTGGAAAATCTCAGGAGGAATGGCATTTCAGAATCTACATAGGATCTAGAACCTCAGAGATCCTTTATAAGGTTTCGAAGGATCGTGACCATCCCTTTCAATTTCAGGAGAGATCGCCACTGTGGGATCAAGAGAGATATGGGATCATTGGATTGGAGGGTAGGTGAAGGATCAAGAGAGATCTGGGATCATTGGATCGAAGGGCAGGTGAACAAGGGTCATCTGATGAAGGTGATAAAAAGGTTAAGTCACAACCATTAGATCTCATTGGAGAGAAATCGATGGTGGGGAGGCATTGTGGGGATCAAGAAGAAAATTAAATTTTCTGCAAGTTGTGAGCCTGCAATCACTTAGGATCATTGATCTTGATAGATCAATAGATCAATGGTGGATATCGATCCCAATATATAAGAGCATCTTCTCTTTGTGGAGATTGACAAGGAAATTAAAGAGTGAGCGAGTTGAGTCTTTGAAACCACTTGTGGTCGTTGATATTCAAGTAGGGGACACGTGTTAGGTGATATCATACTCTGGGTGGAAACAAGAAGAAGATGAGTGAGTAAAGAAATATGGAAGCCCAAAGAGCCAAAGTAATTCATAGTCATCGATCTGCGGGAGGACATGAATTGACAGATCATGAAATCTGGGTGGAAGCATTCTGGGAGTAAGAAAGCAGGGGAATTTGAGACTTCTGAAGGCCAAAGTCCTGAAGTGGACTAGAGCAGTTGATTTGAGGTGGACGCATGGTGCCTGATCTAGAACTTTGGGTACGGAGTACTCCAGGGGAAAGCGGAGGTCAAAAGTGCTGAACTCTTGAAGCGCAAAGTCTCGAAGTCGATCTTGATCATTAATCGTGAATGAAGACGAGGACGGTTGATATGGTCCTGGTTGAAGGTTCTGAAGTTGGGAAGCACTAGGAGAGTAAGCCCTGGGTCACAACCCAAGGTCATAGGAGAGGAAGGAGCTAGCGCCTATCAGTGTGAGATTGGAAGAGAGAGTTAAGGAAGTAGGACCCATAGATAGTCGTCGATCTGTGAATGGAAAATCGATGGTGGGGGACCATTGCAGGGAGAGGGAAAATTAGCGGACGTTCTAGTTCGCAGCCCACTTATTTTCCAGTGATGTTGATCCCATTGGGACAAGGGATCAATGACTGTGATTTAAAGGAGATGTGGGTGAGGAATTTTTAGATTGTTGGGACAGAGCTCTCTGATAAAGAGTGATCACGTTGTCATCCCACAATCACTGTTGACTGTCGATATCATCCCTCGATTGATTTTCAACCACATGATCTTTGATATAGTAATTTATAACACAAAAAGCGCCAGGAAGGATTTGTTCATGGTTTCAAGATCAATATGTTAAGGGTGAATACAAGAAAGAAGACTCCTTGGGAAAAAGGTGAATAGCACCAATATAATGTTAGGGATGCAAAGAAGATCATTTTTACAAGGATTTCCCACACAAAAAAGATAGAGTGAAGACTGTGCACAACTTCCAAGAGGATACAACAGTCAAAGATATGGGAAGAATCTATGTAGCTTTAGACGATCGACAAGCATAGTACCAGTCCAATATGATCAAGCTGGAAGGTAAGATCATAAATAAGCTCGTTGCTATTTTAATTGATTTAGGAGAAAGTCACTTTTACATTGATCCTAAAATAGTGGATAGATTACATTTGGAGAAAAGTGAGCTTGGAAAATCAAGTTTGGTTCAGTTAGCCACTGGAACCAAAAGGAGAATCCATGATATGGTCAGAAGTTATTCCATAGGTCTTAATGGTGTGAATACTAGTGTTGA
>CBVK0100745459.1:0-10937 GCA_900067695.1 Picea abies | reverse complement strand
CACTTTTATAAAGTGATTATTGCTTTTATATATATATATATATATATATATATATATATATAATAAAAAACACTAAGTCATTTTAAATCTTTTATAATTGTTTTAAGTAGTTTACTTAATTACAATATGATAAATTGTGCAGTTATTAAAAATAGTAGATTTCTCCTTTAGTTCTCCCGGAATCTCTACTCAAACAGAAGATCATTTAGGATTCCAAATACAAAGGGTAAGGCCAATGTTGAGGTGTTTTTATTTCAGACAAGAACATTTAGGATTCCAATGGAATCAAATAAAATTATACCCACAACAATAATAAGAAACTGAAATACTTCCCGACGCTTTAATGCTACGAACACAAACACTCTTTATTGAAAAGCCGGGGTCAACATTTATACCCACAACAATGAAAAAAGCCTGAAAGCCTCCACGATGCTTTAATGCCACTAACACAAAAACTCCTTAAGCAACCGAGGATGCTGAAGACAATGGTGGTGGCTAGCTTTGAACAAACTTAGAATTTAACAACGACCTCTCCCTTTTCTGCATCTGAGTACACCTGCTTTGCGAGTGATCACTCCTACAAGGTTTCCAGGCATCGGTTTTACACTATATGTACTTAAAGTTTGAGAAACTGATCCGGATTGTTCAAAATATGCTCCATTGAGTAGCAGATCATCTGTTGATATCCAATTCCAATGCATCCCTTCATGGTTAAGGCTTAACCGCTTCGTTACCTGAGGCGTCAATATTCTCACGTTAAAATTTAATTTCCATGAAATTCACAATTGTTAGATGATTTGATAAAAAATCGAAATCGATATTGATATGCCTTATTTGTTTGTGTATATGAATATTACCTGTTTAGCTATGGGATCGTCAGGTGCCAAGAATCGATTGCCCTGACTCAATATGGTAGGGTTTGCACTTCCACCAATGGCATACATGTGCCAATGAGTGTAGTCATTGTTAACAATATGGAAGTGTCCTAATCGACATCTACATGCATTCATTCAATTCATCAGTGACAATTCTAATTTGCTTTCTCATCAACCCATTCATAAGTAAATCACCGAAGTTTTTAGATTCAGCTTACTGTACAGTTATTGCGTTTGGAAATCTAAGGCAAAGATTAATATAATTATTTACCTGGGCATTCGTTCTACTAAACCTTCCCCAAAATGGTTGTATGCTATGGTTATTTGCATGATTTTGTCTTCAATATTATTATCGTTGTGACCTAACAACATGACCTGCAGTTGTCAAATACACACACAGAGAAGAGCAAAGCAACCACCGTTATAGATTTCAAAAAAGAAGAAGAAATTAACATTGAAAACGAGAATTGATGCATAATGAAGGCAGGAAAACATAGGATGGGATGGAATGTGGAACCTTGTCGTGGTCAGTGAAGTAGTTGTTTGAAATTGTAATTGCTGTGGATGCACTGACGGCATCAATGAGACCGTCATCGCATTTAGATAAGGAGCAATGGTCGATCCAAATGTGGGTTGATGCAAGGATTGATATCCCATCTTGATCTGCTATCCCTCTCAACCCATAATGAGATGGAGAATCTCTAACGAGAGCGTCTCCTACCCGATTTGGCTTCTTACAGTCGTGAATGTGAATGTTGTGAATGATGATATGATTCACATTCTGAATGGTGATACAGGGACCGTTTGTTATGTGGACATTGACTCCTCGCCCATCTATTGTTTTGTAACTGTTCATGATCAGCTCCTCCTTCAGTTGGATCACCATGTCTCTCTTGAAAATAATCCACAGGGGTTCATCCTGAATGACTCCGTAACGTAGAGTACCGCGCCATGGATTCACCGGATCATCACGGGGATCCCTAACAACATAAATTCTTCCCTCTTTGCCTCCAATGGCGTCCTTGCCAAATCCAACGCCACAATCTGCGAGCCTTTTTCTGTTTCTGCGCCAATTGGAGTCCCAGCGCCAACAGTCATCGATAGGGTTACCCGTTGCATATGAGAAATAGGCCAGCTCTCGTCTTGTGCTGTTGATATTGCTTCTGCAATGGAAATGGAATCAATGAAACATAGTTAATTGTGTCATGTCAAATAACCAACCACTGAATTCAAACAAAACAGAACATTCTTAATGATCAATCATGATAACAGATAAATGATGTTCTGTTTTACCCCATTCAATCAATGTAGAGGGAGTGTGAACGGTTTACTTACTTTTCAGCAACAGAGATGAAGCTGTTATTGGCAGGTGCTGCTTCTCCTCCAAATGCCTTTGTTGCAAAACATTGGGGCGCCTGGCTACATATGTACAGGATTCCAACCAAGAGCATGAAACTCAAAATACTACTTTGATTGGTCATGCTTCACAATTCAACACCAGATCGGGCCGTATATGAAATGCAATGGAGAATATGAACACAAGAAGAGAAACCAGGAAAAGCAAGCAATGCAATCCCCTTTCAGCTGCAAGGAATTGAGATGTCATCGATGGCGGGCCAATACGTTCTCTTCTTATAGCACTCCAGACCTTTTACCTCACTCACACTCCTATAAAATTTTGGACCTTTTACCTGTACACATGTTTCCCAAAACACTGAATTCCTGAAAACACAGACCATATACATCGGGAAAGACATTAATGCATGTATCACACAGTTGTAAACTCTACGTTTGAAACTGTTCATTCATTCAATACCTAAGCTTTCCACATGCATATTATGTAGATGAAAGAAAAAACATAAATTTGAATGTGTTTAGGGTGATGTCTTATGTTTTCTAACCCAATGAACTGCTTTTATCAAATCTTCCGCAATCAAAGCTTTCCACAAGCATATTACATAGATGAAAGAAAAACCATAAATTTAAATGTGTTTAGGGTGAGCCTTGTGTTTACGGGTTAAATTTTCAATTTCAAAGCATTCCAATTTTCAATTTCAAAGCATTCCACATGCATAGCTGCTAGAGTAACAGTCAAAACCTAGTATAGAATCCAGCTTAAATCTAGTATAGAATCCAGCTTACACTTTGACTCTCAAAAAACAAGAAGTCTGTGGCCATAGATCCATGAATTAAGGAAAAGATATTACAAATTATTTGCCCCAAAACTTTGGGGGCCTTGGACTTCGGATGAAGTTGTGAATTTCATCTTACATCTTATATGGTTTTAATGAATTTAGATGCATCTCAATCAATTTTTGAAAATCTAAATTTTATTTTATTTGAGAATTAATTTAGTTTATAAATCTAGAATTGATATAAAACTAAATTAATGGTTAAAAATATGTGTTTTTTCTTTAGAGGGAGGGCATAGGTAGGATAGGGCATGTACACTTCTATAAAATTTAGCAATCAAATGGTTGAGTGAGTGGAGGGAGTCCTTTGTCCCACAAGCAAAAGAGTTTCATTCACCGATTCATGTGACATTCACCTTAAAAATAAAAGTAGATTATTGTTATTATAAATATAAAACAATTTAATGATTATATAAAATATATTATTCTAATTTTAATAATTTTAATAATAAAATTATGCATTAATTGTATTATTCTTTGATATAATGATAATTTGTACACAATTTATTAGCATACATTTGAGTGCTTAAAACATTCCTATTTAAGATCAATTTGTATTAGGTTATTTTATTTTATTTTTCAAACAAGGGTAGAGTTTTAAATTTTAAATTATTTGTTTACATATTTCATCCATATTGAGTTTTAAATACTAAAATTGATTTGTAAATTGTCATTTTGGCATTGTAACAACTTGTCATAAAACATCTTGTATTATTATGAAATCTTTTATTTATTTTCATAAATCTCATATTTATTATCACTAGTATATTACTCAAATTTAAGAAAATAATTGAAATATGAAAATTAAAGAACATGTGAATGAACACATCATCCACATAAATGAACACAAGATGTATATTGAACAAGTGAATGAAGACATCATCCACAAAAATGAACACAAGATGTATATTGAACAAGTGAATGAAGACATCATCCACAAAAATGAACACAAGACATATCTTGGTGATCCTCCGACTAATGGTTGTAAGACTTAGTACGTGCAAGCCAATTAATGAAGGCTAAGCAAACTATATAAAACAATGCAAATGGAGAAGAAAACAATGAATTATTTAAATACAATAATAAAATAGAATAGAAGGTTGAGGAATGGGAAATGGAGAGGCATGTCTATTTTCCTTCCCCTTACCCCCAACACTCCATATTTATTCCTTCACTTTCATTATGAATGGGTCTTTTGGACATGAGAGAAAGAAGGATCAAGGTCCATGGAAGCATTGTAACCGGAGATCTAAGAATTAAACACAGAACCCCCATCTCAAGCTAGTTTTCCCATTTGGGTTTCCAAGGTAAGAACATCTCTCCGCAAATTGTTTTTTATTTCATTGTTGTGCAAATTATATTTATTGATCTAACCACTAGTTGTTTCTTCTGGGATATTGTCATGTCAGATGGAGCCACTCATGTGCTCCAGTATTCGACAGTTTATGCAAACTCGTCGTCTACCATCTTGACTGAAAACAATTGCACATTAGGTAATATATCATCTAGGTTACCTACCATTTCTCCTCTCAGTATCCATGACAAATGGTGTGGTCTTGCATTTAGTTTTCCTAGTTTCACAATAACCTCAAAATCATACTCCTAGAATAACAATAGCCATCTACAAATTCTCCCCCCAACACTTGGTTGTTCACTAGATATCTAAGTGTAGAATGGTATGTATACATCTTGAAGTGGGATCCCAACAGATAATGTCTGAACTTCTGCAAAGAATACACTATTTCAAAACCTTCCTTTATTCCATCGTATAATTTTTCTCAGCAGTCAACAACTTCCTACTAGCGAAAGCAATCACATGATCTAACTCACCTTCCTAGGGATGGGATAAAAATGCATCGAGTGTTATCGATGATGTGTCCACATGGACATGAAACTCTTTCTGCCAATCTGAGAATACTAGAATGGGCACAATTATTAAATTTTCTTTTAATACATCCAAACCCTTTTGAAAGAATTCATTCCACTGAAACTTAGCTTCTTTCTTCAATAACTTCTCCATTTGCGTTTTAATTTGTGCATAGCCTTTAATAAAATTCCGGTAGTAACCTGTATGGACTAACATTGTTCTTAATTGTCACATTGATTCAGGTGGTGGTAAATTAACAATTACAACTCTCTTGTTCATATCAACTATCAAACCTTACTTGCATATCAGATGTCCTAGCAATATCCCAATTGATGCGAGGAAACTACATTTCTTCAAATTTAACAGAATCTAATATTTCCTACATCGATCAAGCATCAACCTTAGAGTTTATATGCGATATTTCAATAGGATAAATGCAGCTCAATAATCTAGGTGCACTTCAAGGAACTGATGAATAAACTTCTTAAAGGCTGCGACAACCCCTCTAGAAAAAATAATTGGTGCATTCTTTAACCCAAACAGAATCATTGTGTACTGATAGCTTATCCATTTCATCACAAATGTCATCTTATGTCTTTATTATCACACAATCTTTATCTGATGGTATCCTGAAAATCCATTGATGAACGAGTAGGCTTCCTGTCCTCCCACATTTTCCTAGACTTCCTCCATGAAGGGGGTCAGGAATGGTTCATCTAAGAAGGCATCATTCAACTTTCTTAAGTATACACAAATTTTGTTGCGCCCCATTTTCTTGTCTTGAAACACCATCGAACTTATCCATTTAGATTCTGTGATGAGTTCAATTATACCATCTTCTATCATCCTGTCAAGTTCTACTTTTACTTTTTCCTTATACTTTGGATTCAATCTGTAGGGTCTCTATCTTACTAGTTTAGCATCTTGTTTCAACAGGATCTTCATCTCGCCTAGTTTTCCAACTATCCCCTCCATCTCTGAAAATGTGGTTCGAAAAATATCTTGGTACTAGCGCAATACATCTGCAATATTTTCCATGGTCTCATCATTCCAATAATCTCGAATGTTTGCAAAATTTGACTTATCCTTCGTGATGTTTACTTTGCGCACTCTTAACGGATTTGTGTATGCGTCATATTCAAGCGTTGGTCCTACTATGTTGTGCTTGCCTTCAATTTATGGTACGTGTATATTTATTGGGTCTTCTTATTATTTTTCATCCACAATAATGTTATAGCATTCCAACAACTCATGAGTTGTCGCAAGCTCTTTGTGTGTACTACATGTAGGTAATATTTCTACTTGTCCTTCTTCCATAAAACTTTTACCTCTAATAACTTGTAAGACTACATCAACTAAAGGTGACTTAGCTTCAAAATTGAATGTCACCTTAAATGTTTTGATGAGATCCTCCTATTTTATCATTCGTATGCGCACTTCACGCTCTAGGTACCAATTCTTAGGAACTGTCTCCAGTGTATATTGTATGAACTTGTGTGTCCATTCACGCTTCGACACTTTCTTCCAAGTTTTAATACATCGTGCCACATGATCCTTCAGATCACTCAAACATATGTACTTGGGAATAATGTTCTATGTTCCAAACCTGATCTGCATCATCCTTTTGCAATGTTTCGAGTCCTCTATCCCTTCCTTGTGGGTTTCCCACAATCTCACTAGAGTTTCTCGTAGTGAAACATATAATTCTAATAACCTTTATTGTTAATGTATATGTAGCTCGAATTCATTGATAAAATAACTTACCTCGGTTGCTTCCTCAAACTTTGGGGTGTCACGAACCTCTGTTTTGATACAACACAAAGAGTGAGTAATGCGCATGCACCTTCTGGCTAATACTTCATGCAATCGGTGTTGTCAATGTTCAAGTCCTTCATCCAAATATGATTTGCAAGAGCTTATGATTCTCCAAATAAGCACACCATCTGTAATGGGATTGGCATAGTCATACATGTGCATTGTCATATTATATAATTTATCTATTTCCTTTCTTGCGGTCTCCACATATCTTCTTTCCCCCATAAGATCTAATGGTGCAGTGAATTTTAAGCCTCCTCCTTCAAAAATCATCTCTCTTTTCTTCGGGTTGATAATCACCTCATTATCAAAGGCCCGGTCCATGCCAAGAAAAGTGGGGTATGAATGAATGTTATCCACAATCTTGATGAATTCAAAATTAGCTACACTCTGCACTCCATCTATGTTCATAGGTACTCCTACCAGTCTGCCAATTGGTATTATCTTATGTTGTTTAGCCAATTTGAATTAGACAGTCAACCAAACTAGCTTTGATTTCCCCAACATCTCCCATGTATGTCTTTGAAAAACCTTGACATCCGATCCTAATTCCAAAATGACATTATCCATGTCATATTCTCCTATCTACTCACTTAATTTGAATTCTTTTTTTTCCTCTCGTGCACAAGACTAGGTTCACTACTTTCTGCGTTGTAGATACTTCTCGGTATTTTGTACACTGATCAATCATCATGTATAGTGTATTCAATGTTGTGTCATCCTGTATCAATTCTAAAAAATGTTTTAGCAAGTCTCTCAAGGTGTTTACCTTATTGATTGGAATCTCTGGAATATTATGATCGTAAACTGACGACATGTCTTATACTAGTGGTGTCTTTGGCGTAGAAGATATTCATTCTTGTCTTAATATCTCTTTCCTTGCTTGCTAATAAGTGTCCCTTTATTTATGTGGATTGATTGTTGGCATGGGTTCAACTAATTTCCTTATCCATTGTTCCATTCCCTTTCCTTTCTCTGTCACATCTGGCCTGGTTCTCGTCCCACCACATGTAATAGCTGTTATTCTTGGAGTATTATCGCATTCTTCAGTGAGTATCATCTGCAGGTTCTGGTTGGATTTGATTCCCTCTCACCTACCACTTTGATATAATTTAAGGATAGTTTTATATCATATGATCCAAGGCCCTGCAATACATACAGGTTGTGCAAGGATTTGGGCAATCCCTTGCTAAATGTCTCCATTGATTGCAATTGTAAAAAATTATTAATCCTCTTCCTCCTCGATCGAATCCTCCATGTCCTCGACCTGTATTGAAACCTCCACCTCCACCCTGAATAAAGCCTCTTGGAGTGTTATATTGTGTAATTCCTCCCTCTTTTGTGACACTTTACTCCTGGATTATGTACACATCTAAAGTGTTCTCTCTCATCAAGTTGAATGCATGGTAGTCTTTGTCATTGTGTTCTACTAATTTGCAAAAGTTACAAAATAAATTTCTCAAGGTTCTGTGATATTTTTGCATCAGGGGACAAGTAGTCGAATGATTCCCCCATGTCTTGCATATCTCACAGTACCCAACTCCTCCTTCCAATGGGTTCAGTGCTCATGTGGCCATATACTGCGTGAAGGCTTGGAACTCCTCCTTTTTATGGAATTTTGTCTTGCATATTATACATCAAACATGTTCGTGCTTTTCCTTCTCCTTCGTTATCTCTGGTAATTTAATTCTCAATGAAACCAACTGTGACTGTACTTGTTCCATAACTGTGTGATCTCCTACGGGAGACGATTCCAATTTCATTGTGATTTCTAAATATTTTATCTATGACGTGACATTTTGTTGTGATTAATAGAAAATGAATGTGTGGAAATTGGCCTACTATAAACCATTCTTGGTGTTTCTTGTGAGGGATCTGAAAGGTTATTCAACCCATAACATCTTTAAATCTATGGTCATAATCCCATACTGTTGTTTTCTGCACTTGCTTAATTTCCTTCAGTTCTGTAATATATTGAGATTCAGATTTTGGCTTCCAGAATTATTTGAACAATGCTTGTCCGATCTCTGCCAAATTTATTGACTACCTGGTCAGTGTAGTTGTTTGAAACTTCATATATGACAGTAGTCCATGGCCTTTGAACATCGTGGCTAAATGAGCAATTTTTGTCGCCTCATCCTCGAAATTATTTGTAGTCCATATTGTGTCGCATACAACAAGTGTTGATCATGGTCCTTCGACCTTATTCCCTGAAACTCATGCATTCTCAACATATAATCTACCCTTGCCATTGTATTAGGTTTTTTACTTACCCTTGGTGTTGTCAACTGACTCTGGTTGGTTGTGTTTCTCCCATTATTATAACTATTTCTTTGACTTCCTCCACTTATTACAATTTCTCTTGAAGAAGTCTCAATTCTTGATTCAATCCTCAATGATGCACACAAGGTCATGGGTTCGACAAAAATTATGACCTGAGATGGACTTCCTTCTTCTGATGGGTGGTATTGAGGATATCTTTCTTTCCTTTTCCTCTCTCTGTATGGTGGGATATGAAGTTTTGTGCAGTAGTCACTTTCCTCGACTTCTTTGCATTGCTCTCCTTTTCCATCCACAATCTCCTTCTTGCTATACCTAAACCTTTTACTACAACAAAATACTCCAATATCTCCATGTGAGTCAGTATCCTCCCTCGACAGCCTTAGTCCATTCCCTCCTTACTCATCCTTCCCAGTCTCAAACCTTCATTTGGTCATCCCCTAGTTCCCCTATGTGCATGAAGGTGCCTAGTTGTTAGTTCCATCTTCATGATATTATTTTTGCACAATAAAATCTTTATTCAAGTGGATAATGCATTCAAATATCTTCTACACAGACCCTTGAAGAAGTCTACGCGGAAGATATTTGAATGCAAATCCTTGAGGCCTTGTGTTTTGTGGTTAAATTTTCAATTTCAATGCATTCCACATGCATAGTTACTAGAGTAACAGTCAAAACCGAGTATAGAATCCAGCTTACATTTTGACTCTCAAAAAACAAGAAGTCTATGACCATAGATCCATGAATTTTGGAAAATATATTACAAATTATTTGAGCCAAAACTTTGGGGCCTTTGACTGATGAAGTTGTGAATGAATCTTACATGGTCATGGATTCATCTTAGATATTACATGGTTTTAATTAATTTTAGATGTATCTCAATCAATGTTTGGAAATCTAAATTTTATTTTATTGGAAAATTAATTTAGTTTATAAATCTAAAATTGATATAAAACTGAATTAATGGTTAAAACTATGTATTTCTTCCTTAGAAGGCATATTTGGGGTAGGGTATGTACACCTCCATAGATTTTAGCAATATAAAAAATTTAATGATTATATAAAATATATTATTGTAATTTTAATCATTTTAATAATAAAATTATGCATTAATTGTGTTATTCCTTGATATAATGATAATTTATAAACAATTTATTAGAAAACAATTTAGGACCTTTTACCTGTACACATGTTTGAAACTGTTCATTCATTCAATACCGAAGCTTTCCACATGTATATTATGCAGATGAAAGAAAAAACATAAATTTGACTATGTTTAGGGTGAGGTCTTATGTTTTCTAACCCAATGAACAGCTCCTATCAAGTCTTCCACAATCAAATCTTTCCACATGCATATTACATAGATGAAATAAATGTTTAGGGTGAGGTCTTATGTTTTCTAACCCAATGAACAGCTCCTATCAAGTCTTCCACAATCAAATCTTTCCACATGCATATTACATAGATGAAATAAAAACCATAAATTTAAATGTGTTTAGGGTGAGGCCTTGTGTTTTGTGGTTAAATTTTCAATTTCAAAGCATTCCACATACACAGTTGCTGGAGTAACAAACAAAGTAATCTAAATTTTATTTTATTGGAGAATTAGTTTAGTTTATAAATCTAAAATTGACATAAAAGTGAATTAATGGTTAAAAATATGTATTGCTTCCTTAGAGGGCATAGATAGGGTAAGGTATGTACACCTCCATAGATTTTTAGTAATATAAAAAATTAAATGATTATATAAAATATATTATTGTAACTTTAATCATTTTAATAATAAAATTATGTATTAGTTGTGTTATTCTTTAATATAATGGTGATGATGATGATGATGATTAACATCCACTAAGACCTAATTGGTATATCGGACCTTAAGAGGGTAAGTGATTACTTGTGATTCTT
>CBVK0100745458.1:0-10937 GCA_900067695.1 Picea abies | reverse complement strand
TATCACTCTTGAATATAATATTATATATATATATATATATATATATATATATATATATATATATATATATATATATATGGAGATAAATAAAACATTATAATAATTAAATTATAAGATCATAAAATTTCATAATAATGAAATTTTATAGCATAAAATAATAATAAATATCATATTAGAACACCATAAAAGTTTATAAATAATGAAATTTTATTAATGATCTTAAATAAAATAAAATAGTTAAAATAAAATAGTTGATGGTTGGCTCTCTAGTTTGACTGACTCCTTGAAGTAGTTGAAACTTCAAGGAAGAAAAAGAGCAAACACTTACTTATTTTCTAAATATAATAACGCAAAAGTGTCAGCATAGGAATTGTATAATAATGGAATAACTTCCAAATTTTCTTTTTATTTTTTTCAGGGAAAAGGCTATGCAATTTTTTTTTTAATTTAAAGACTATGCAGCGGATCATTGCACCCAAGATCAGAATAACAGTTATTAATTTTAAATGAAATGCCACGCAAATCAGCGTAACAATTATGTTTAATACGGAGGATTTTGACAGCTGTGGGATTTGAACCCACGCCCTTACGGACCAGAGCCTAAATCTGGCGCCTTAGACCACTCGGCCAAACTGTCCACTGAAATTTATCTGAAGTTTTTTTAGTAAGTTCTTATGAATATATTGATTTAATCTTTGTGTTTGGTAGAGGAGTTTTCTTATGTGCATCTTGAGAAGTTTTCTTAACAAATTCTTATGACTATGTTTTATAGGTATGTTAGTTTTCTTGTACATCATCCAAAAAAAAGTTTTTTTTTTTTGCAAGTTCTTATGAATACAGTGTACAAGTAAGTTAGTTTTATTGGGACATCACTATGATAGCAAGTTCTAAATTTATACTCTATTTTTTTAATGACTTATATAAACTATATTACTTGTGATATGATACAAAGAAACATATAGAAAAAACACTATGATAGCAAGTTCTAAATTTATACTCTATTTTTTTAATGACTTATAAACTATATTACTTGTGATATGATACAAAGAAATATATAGAAAAAACATAGATTTTTTTTAATGACTTATAAACTATATTACTTGTGATATGATACAAAGAAACATATAGAAAAAACATAGATGGTAGATTGGTCATTGCTAAAATTTTGAAATAGAGAATTAAATTTGTAAAAACAAGTTCAGGAACAAAGAATAGGTTGGTCACTACTAAAGTTTTCAAGCAGAGAATTAAATCCATGTTCAACAAGTTTAAGAAAGAAGAATTGTATAGAATGAAGTATTTGTTAGTTTATGCTATTTTTTGTAAGATTTATAGAAAGTCTTGTTTTGCAAACTGTGGAGTTTCTTTCAGATATGATGGTTCAAGGAAAAAACTTTAGCAGTACATGAAGCATAAAATGCACTAAACCTAAATTTGATTATTTCAAAGAAATGATTTTAGTATTAAAAAGATAGAGGCTCATAGTGAGAATTGGTTATTCACAGTCCAGTTTGTAATTTTAAACTCAAATAATAAATGAGAGGAAGATAGGAGTACAAAGTACACTATTATACAAGGTGGTATATTTTGAAGTCATTCTTTAAGTCTCTTTTCATTATTTCTTCTAGATAAGTAGTGGTCTATAAACTAGAGAAATGATTTTTAACACAAAAACCAGAAAAAATTTAAGATAACTTATGCTAATGGAAATTAAAATATTATTTACCTTTGAATTGGCAAGGCAATAAGTGCAACGAAGCAAAATTCCACGAAGACCTGCGGCTATCTTACACCATACATCATCTCTAAAGGTTTTATGTAGGTTTGTAGTAAATGTAGCTTGATCGTTCCATTCTTTCATTGCATTGTCAACAACTTCCAATTCAATCATTGTTTATATAAGGCATAGAAAATGCATTGCATTCACACAAGACATATATAGGTTCACCTACTACATAGCTTCAATTTCATCACGGCCGCCTCTCAAATTGGGGCCAATGTACTCCACTAAATTTTTCATTGTCCTCAAACTTGTAGTAAAAGCATTGTCCAAAACAAGGCGAACAACATCTTGAGGATCGAAAAAGGTTGTATTAAAGCTTTGATCGGTTGATAACATGGTAATTGCCCCTGCCGGTACCAAAAGTGATGATAAGAGTGGGAATGTTGTCACTGGAACAGATCACACAAATAGGGGTGATCTATGCATAGTCATTCCAGGCCCACACATGTTGGAGATAATAGTTATGAGATTGATAGATAAATAATTGTGAGATAAATTAGCCATAAATGCCTTAATAGTTGCACCATTTGAATGACATTAAGTTGCAATAAATGTCAAAAGATGTAGCATATCCTTCAATACGTTTCCATTTATAGGAAAGATACTTGCAAGGAGTTCTGCAACCTCTTCTTACTTAAGATAAGAGACCAATTTGATACCCTCTCTCTCTCTTTTTGCTCTATCCATAGCACAATATCTAAGAACTGGATATAATAATTGTTACATTCATCATACAAGAGTTCTCATAGAAGGAGAAGAGTTGATACATTTGAACATCACTAACAATTCCAACAAAACTGGGAGTATTACAAGAGTAATAGATCAATGTGTCAAGTCCAAAGGGATAAGAGAACCAAAAACCTATTATTTTCAACTAAACCTACCAAATTATGTTCTATTATAAGGTGCCCAAAATACACATGCTATGCATGCAATAACAACTATGATGAATGGAAAGCAATACTTGGTTGAGAACGAGCGTTTGGATGGTTGGACTTTTTTTTGAACATTGTAATATCAATGATTATCGTAACAGGGACCAAGAAACATGCTACGGTCTAGTTTCCCAACAAGGCCTTGAACACATATTGAGTACTAGTATCCATACAATCTGATTTTCCAACAAAGCAACAAAGCCTTAGACTAAAACTTTAAAAATTCCAAATCCACGAGTTAATCACACATAACCTTGTTTTTGAATTGATATTGGTTTTCGCATAATCTATTTCATTTATGATTTGGTTTAAGAGCTTAATTATGACCATATTACCTTGGGTATCCATAAACACAATTGTTAGAATATTTAACAATAATTAATTTATGTATCTTTTCACATTCAAATATGGATAATTAATCAACATTGATACAATTAACTATAGAAATTACTGGTATCGAGGGGTCTCCTCTGTCTTTTCCAATCCCTTTAAACTTAATCATGTTGAAGACAAACAAAGACCCTTGTCATAATAAAATAATTTAATTTTGTTTGAGTTTTCCAGAATAACACCATCACAAAGGAAAATTAGGTAGACCATTGGGATTCACCTAACAAAGAATTAAGCGTATTAGTGATCAATTATCGCCGTATTGTCTACGGTAGGGACAAGTAAATGAAAATGAATCAAAGGAGGGGATTAATACCAATACCGTTTCATTTTCAATCGTTTTCTTGTTGTAATGTTGTCTTAGTAGCTTGTTAGGTATCTATCTATAAATCTATTTTAGTTCTTTAGTTTGGATAGGGCATTTAGTTCATGTCTCTATAGCTAAATCAAAGGGAGACATATCAAATGAGATCATTTTTTAAATGTATTATTGAATCCAAGGTTTAGGATCGTTCTTTATGCTCAAAATCTTTATTCTAGTAGTCACTTATTCGAGGATGGGAACCACTATTCTAAATCTTTTTAGAGGATTACATCTACAAACTCAAAGTTTATCATTGATTGATATAACTTTTCATCATTAAGTTTTTGTATTTATATTTTTTTATTGTTTTCATATGTATAGAACTACCATCAATATCAAAAACATTATAAAAGACATTTTACAACCTTTTCTAGACATACATCCCAAAAGACATGCATATATCTATGTCTTTGAAAAACATAACATCACCACTTTAATTTATGTAAGTGGTCTTGCTTGTTTTTATTGAAGTGAACATGATGAGGGTGGCAGTTTGTGTTAATGCTTTAGACAAAGCCTCATGTTAATCATAAATCCCCATGTAAAGCCCTAGATATTGAGTTGTTATATTTCTATTGTTATATTAGTATTCCCAGCTATATATTTTAATCGTAATTGTACCCTTGGTCTTATATATATATATATATATAGTTTTAGGAGGATCTCATCTTGTCTTGTGCATTTCATATATTGTAAAAGGAGTTTCCCCCCTCGAAGTGGATTATTCATTGACTATTTTTGGATTTTGGTTCACAACATTCGGTACCAAAGCATAGGATCCTAGGCTCTCTCCTTCAATCGAGACATCTTGGAATTTTTGATATAATTTTTTTTATGGGATGCTTCAGACAACAAAATTTTGATTATGTTGAGGATAAATATTTAGGTACATGTGGTAAAAATTTTAGGTATTGGTTCATTATATTTTTTAAGATATAACCTATGGAAATTAGGGTTTGTGACTAGTCCTGAAATCCGTTTCAAACGAGTCATATTGGAATTTTTGCTATAACTTTTTTTTTCGGAAAGGTTTTAGAATGTAAATTTTTTAGGATCATGAGGAAACATAGAAAAATACTTTTGCTAAAATTTTTAGGTTTTGAATTGTTTTACTTTATCATATATAGGTTGTGGAAATTAGGGTTATTTGATTAGTCCTAAAACTAGTCTCAAATAGGTGTTCTTGGTATAAGTGACATATCTAAAGATTGGTAAGTCCAAATTGAGTTCCACTAGTTCCTTTAGAAAGAATATAGACTATAATATTCTAGGTAAAAGTTTCATAATTAGATCTGAAATATTGGATATGTGGCATTCCATACAAGTTCACTATTTGGAAAGGGATAAGAATCAACAAGTATTAGGAAGGTTACCATAACTTTCACTTGACACATCAAATTTTTGTCAAAACTATGGCATTGAAGAGAAGACATATCAAAGTAATGCATGAAGAAATTTAAGACTCATAAGGGATGAAATTTTAGAGATACATTATGACAAAGGTTGTCCAACAAGACAGTCTCAAAATTAGGGTTTTAAAGATACACAACTTACAATTGGCTTAACTTTTGATTGAAAGATCTTCTTTTGGTGATTTGAAATTTGTGATAAAGATAAAAAAAACATGAGTATTATTATTTTTTTCCCACACGGTAAAGGGTGCTCCAAAAATTACTTCTCCCATTAAACCTCCAAAAAGATTAACCAAGACTCATGAAGAAAATGAAGAGATACAAAAATAGCTATCCAATTTTGAGAATCAAATTAATGAATTGAATGATGGGTCGGTGAAAAAGTGTGATTTGATAAATGTACAAACATAAATGAAACAAAAGATTAAAAATAATATGAATGATAATGTGGAACATATGGAAAATAAGATGGTGTAACATCCCTCTCTTGCACGCACTGAGTGAACCTATTCTTTGAGGACACTTGCGTGCAAGTGATCCAGGTTATTATATTATTGGTTGTTTTGATTATGATTATGAGATATTGTGGATTCAATGATATGCTATTTTGTGGTATTTACATAGACATGTGTTATTGACTGAGTTCTCCTGAGTGTGCAGGACTCTGGACATTGAGGATGTTGAGGCATCGATGAAACCCCTTGGACTCCAGATCGAGTCAGGGAGTGGACTATTAGGGTTTGAATTTTGTTGATGTGACATATGTACATATGATTATATGTTATGATGATTGATTATTATTGCTGACATGATTCGTTGATGGATGCAGGTTGACGATAGCTTGCCGACCAGACTCACATGTGGAGTAGAGGGGTCACGCATGACAACTAGAGACATTGAGGGAGAGGTGTGGCAGCAGCTCTGCCACAACCTACTAGCACTCTCGTTGTGGCTCGAACTGTAGGTTAACGATTACCTAGTTCGAGAAGACCCATGATGCCATGAGGGAAGACTGTGACAGTCGCTCACGATGATTCTAAGGGGCATGCAATAAGGAAGGGGCCTTATTCCTTAGAGGCCCTTAGTCTCCCACAAGATCACCTGGCAGAGTATTGACTCTAGGGGTTTGACGTCTACCAAATTCAATCAAGAGGCGAGTGGCACCCTTGTAGCACATAGTGCGTCTTGAAGGGCACACCATGCAAGGAAAACGAAAAGAGGTGAGTGGCACCCTTGGAGCACATAGTGCGTCTTGAAGGGAACATTGCACAAGGAAAACAGAAAGAGGCGAGTGGCACCCTTGGAGCACGTACTGTGTCCTGAAGGGCACGTTGCGATTTTCACTGATAAGTTAATAAACCTAGTGCCTAGAAAACTATGCCTCCTTAGGACCTGGTCGGCCTTAAAATAGATGATGGTATGAGTAAAAATTTAATAACTAAAAGTTCCCTTAAAAATTGTCTCCCAACCCAGTGAAAATTAAAACCTAGGTCTAAGTAGAACATGTGGTAAAAAATATAAATAAAATAAATATGTAACAAGAAAGGGGGTAAGAAATTCAAACTTATTTATTAAAGTCAAAATTATAATTGTTGAATTATAATTTTAAAAAAGGAGTAATGGTTGTTTTTATCTACATTTTCTAAATTAATTTTTAGTTAAAAAGAAAAGAGGGTAAATGGTTGTTTTTATCTACACTTGCTAAATTGATTTTTAGTTAAATAGGAAAAAGGGGGAAACTTAAAAGAAAAAGGGAAACTTAAAGAAAAGGGGAGACTTAAAGAAAAAGTTGAATGTCTAACTTAGTAAAGAATCTAGCCTTTGGAACTTTCTATTTGTGAACTCAACTAGGAATTCAGTAAGGCATAAGTCATTTAAGAATTGTAAGGGAATTTTGGGACATCGGGGAGCATTTTTAGGAATGCTCTTGGTGGGTGAGGGAAATAGGAGTAATTAATTAATTACTAAAATTGATTTTCTGGTGCAACTAGGGGATCAGGCGACATGCGTACAGGGGAGGTTTTTCCTAATTAAATAAATGAAAAGGAATCTAATGAGAATTTTGGGAAACTAATGACTAAGAAACTCTATAAAAGAGATGGTAGAGCAGGAGTATGGAGGATCATTTGGCTTGCGTAACGTTACACTATTGAAATTTCATGTTGACTGAACTTTCTCTTGTGGGAGTTGGGATACCCAGCTCGGGTAAGGAGTGGTAGCTCGACCTTGCGAGGCGAGTTGGGTGTTATCATTCTTTGGTATTGTGTGTGTGTCCCCTTTGTGGCTCGGGGGGCTCAGGGGGAAGAAGAGTACCCCTAGCGTTGGTTGGGAGGTACTGGTGAGGTCACATCGGTTGGAAAGCGAGAGCTAGATGGAGAACGCGTGGGACAACGACTTCGGAGCCTTCACATTTGGCTACGGTACGCATGTGTATATTTGTATTGAATGGTAGTTTAAATATTGTTCTTGCAACTTCAGAAATGTACTTCTACTATGTTAAAGTTTATGTTTAATCAACACAACACTATCTAGAGATTTCATATTTATCTTTCAACAAATTGTCTTGATGAGCCCAACGTTATATGATCAGAGAACTTAAAGTCATCCCAACCTTATGCTCGTTGTATTTGAATCAATTTCCCATGGCGAACCCAAACTCTGATTGCAATGACTTCTCTGTGTTTGTTTTTATTGATTTAATATGAAGAAAAAATGTGTTTTTATCTTCTGTCCCTTATCCTTTAAGTTATTAGTGTGTGCCTGAGCAGTTGGCCAGGAGCCTAATCGAATGTCTTCACTTCGGTGTTTAAGACTGAGATTCAAATGCCCTGCTTTCCTGTGCATGGATAATAAGTGAAGGATACAATTTTCTCCTTATTATCTATCCCTTACTTATCTCTGCGTTTTTCTCTTATGATTAATCTCTAATCTTTGTGCCTTCTTGTGAATGAGTATCTTTGCGTCTTTGATTGATTCATTGATAAATGATTAGTCTTTGTGCCTTCTTGTGAATGAGTATCTCTGCGTTTTGATTGATTCATCTTTGAATGATTAACCTCTAATCTCTGCGTTTTCTTTTATGCAAATCTCTGCGTTCTCCCCAAAATTTTACTCTGCGATTCTCTTTTTATAGACAACATTCACACCACGTTTTTCTTTTTACACATCCTTTTCATCCAGTTTTTACACAACATTTTGGTTTGTATTTTATTGTTCCTTAGTTATGGATCTTATTTTTATTTACACTACTATATCATATTTAACCTTATGTTATCATTGTTGGACATAGATTTAAAGACAACGATATCAATGCTATCAATTGTTAGACAACAATTTATAGACAGTGATTTATAGATAGTGATTTATAGGCAGCGATGTCAATACTATATTTGTTAGACATAGATTTATAGATATTGTGACATAGATTTATAGATATTGTTAGACAGTGAAATCATTGTTAAATAGCGATCTCAGAAATGGAATGGACAATAGTAATATAATAGCATTAATGGACAATGATATATATTACACAACGAATCTATACATTCGCGAATCTATACACAACAAATCTATACATTTGTTATTATATACATATTAATTTGGGATTCCTTGATTGATATTTACACAATGAGTCTATACATATGTCTGACAACGAATTTTTATGCTCTATTCATACGCCCGACAATGATTTTATATGTGTCCTAACAAAACGAATTTAGATAACGGATTTACCACTGCACCTTTTAATGGCAACACATCCGTTTTGGTTGCTTAACTGGTCATAACTGTGCATTATTTAAACTGGCAGATAAAGATGTTATTATTTAAAGTTAGACAGAGATATAATCATTAGACAACGATATCATAATTACTAGACAATGATATCATAGACAACATATCGATATTGTTAAGGTACAATAGACAACAATATCAATTAACCGTGCGTTATTTAAACTGATAGATAAAGATGTTGTTATTTAAAGTTAGACAGAGAGATAATTACTAGACAACGATATCATAGACAACATATCAATATTGTTAGACCACATATCAATGCTAGACAACATATATTGTTAGCAACATATAATTACTAGACAAAAACAAAATATTCCTCTTGGGCTAACAATACAGTTCTTATAAGAATCGCCTTTTACTTTAAGTCAACAATCTAAATAGATGTACATGATTAGTTTGGTTGTAATTGATTCATCCTTAGGAAGATACTTATCTAATATTTGGAATTGGAAAATAGTTACCATGAACTATTTGTTTTGAATATAATTATTTTTAATGTGTACAGATTGATGTAGTCCAAGCATCACCATAGAATAACTAGTACATATAAGAGAATATACTTCTTACTATGCGAACATGGTGTAATTCATCATTACATTCCTCATTACAGTAGTACTAGTATTGATTATGTTAAGTGCATATACTAATTCTCTTTTTCAATGTAAAAACAAGTAGTTATTCCATAAATGGTAAAGAAGGATCAGTTTAAGGAATGTATGACTTATGTGGATTCAGGAAATTAATGTGAGGTATGATGGGTTAAGGATTAGATTTATTTTGTTCCATTAACCATGTTGATGTAGGATTGTTTTCGAATTTAATGTGATGTATGATTTTTATAGTAGTCAAATTCCCCTTGCGTCTTGTTGACTTGTCGATTGGGTGCTTGGGTAGTCTTCATGTATTTTGACAGTTAATTTGGTCTCCTAGCACATTGGATTTAGCTTGGGTTTAAGGTCTAGATATGTTATGTTGCGCAATGGTTATTGTCATGCCTATCTCCTTGTGACAACATGATTCCTGATAAGGGGATCTTTGCATGCCCTAATGGAAATATGTGAATGATAACCTGGTCGTAGTCTTGTGCTTCTCGATGTGGGCGTATGGTTTGCCATAATTGATGTTGGTACTTGGTTCTGTAACACATTAATGCGTTGGGTTTTGCGTGCCGTAGAGGTTTCTAGATATTGGTCGTCAAAGCCATTGTGTTGGGTTGTTGATATTGTCCTTTAGCTTGTAGACGTAATGACAAGGGTCTTTACAGATGAAATAAACAAAAAATAAAATGAATGATAATAGGGAACATATTGAAAAGAAGATGGAATAGATGGAAAATAAGATGGATGAAACTATGGAACAAATGTAAAAGAATATGGATAAAAAGATGAAATAATTGTAAAATTCCATGTCAACCATCTTGTTACGTACCCTAGATGAGGTGTTTCCTCAAGGAGATATCAGGACACAAGGAAATCATGTAAGTGTGGAGGAAATAAAGATTGATCCCAAAAATCAATATTATTCATCACCTCCAGATCTACATCATCGTGGGTTCCACTCGACACCAAGGAACTACTTAATTCCGAAGATCGATATGAGGAATTTTGATGGTGAATATCCTATAACTTGGATATTCTAGATGGAAGAATTATTTGATCTACACCAAGTGCCAACCTTACAAAAAGTAACTCTTACATCTGTGTATTTAGAAAATGATAAATTTGTTTGGTATCAATGGATTTGTGAAAGAAAAAAGGATTATATTATCTCTTGGTCCATTTTTACATATGAATTGATAGCGCATTATGGGGATATTAAGAGAAATACAATATTTAGTCAATTGATAAATCTTCGACAAAGAGGTCCAATTAAAGAGCACATTCAACATTTCCAAAAACTAAGTCTTGGGTAAAGAACATTCTAGAGGATAATTTTTTAGATCTCTTTATGGGCACTTTAAAGGAGAACACTCAACATGGGGTGCATCTCTTTGAACCTAAATCCCTAGAGCATTCTTTCAGTATCACAAGGAAAGTGGAAAGTAAAAATATGGCTACTAGAAGAGTGATCTCTAACAACTATAAAGAGCATCATGTTGTTGGACACACCTACCACACTTAGAGGGGGGGGGGGAGAGGGGGGGGGGGTGAATGAGTGTGGGGATCTTTTCCCCAAAACTTCCCTCTTACACAAAAATTCCTTAGTTAACATTCAACATTTGCTCATTACTCATTTCTCTCATTTATAATCAGTTAGAT
>CBVK0100745457.1:0-10937 GCA_900067695.1 Picea abies | reverse complement strand
GAAAGTTTAGGAACCAAAAAACTGCTAAAAATAGTAAATTGCCAGAACATTGTTTGTAGCCAGTTGAAATAGGTGGGTGGCCACGGATATCCACATGGATCACTATGTCTTTTGGTTGTTGAATTTATGTGAATTCTTCATTATGTTCATTATGTTGTATGGATGATAAAAATAAAAATATAGCCTTATAATGATTCACCCCCTCTCAGTATAAGTGTGTGCTCAACAAACCTCTCTTCAAATAACAAGTTAAAGTACATGAAGGGGCAATAGCATAATTGGCATATTTCATAAACTAATCGAATTTGTACTAAAGAAAATGAAGAATTAAGTATTTTTTAAAGCATTTGATTCTATGAAAAGTTTTAAGAGACTTTCCCTCATGTAGTATGAATGTCCTTACCAAAAAACAATTCAAGGAAAAACTAAACATGAGAAAAATTTGATTGGTGAAAAAAATTATTTTCTAAAAAATTCCTAGAGGTGGAAATAAGAGGATACTTCATAGAATTTGTCATGGAAAATGTAGAGAATAAATCTATGTCTAAAGAAAAGTATTATCCTATATAACACTAAAGATGAAATATTTTCATTATGACTAAAAAAGAAATTACTATGAGCCCACTTCATGATTACATCAAGGAATAGGTAGATCAAGCCAGAGTCATACTTTCTAAAGCCACTTGAATATAATACATTTATGGTCATTGTGTTTTCTTGGTTGACTTAGGAAAACTTGGAGTGATTTTAAAAGGAGGATTCTTCAACAAAGAATGGGTTCACTTTAGAGCATATTTTTTCTCATAGTCATATGTCACTTCCCTATCCATTTTATTCCTTTCTCTATTTTGTTTGTAATTTGGTATATATATGATATGTATTTCCTTTCTCTATTTTGTTTGTAATTTGGTCTATATATATGATATGTATAGAAGATTAAAACTATGGAATGATTAAATCTTTGTTTTTCGTCTCTAATGTTTCCTTAATATTCCAATTCTAAAGGAACCACATACAAACTTTCACAAGAAAAACATTTTCATTTTTTGTTTAAATATTAGTCATACGAATAAAGCCATGGAGATATAGGGTTTCAAACAATTTGAATGATTAACATATGGGACTTTTTATTTGAATAAGCTCCATAAAGAAGTATTCAAGTATCATTTATCTTTTATGGTTTTATCTTTACTCTTAGCAAGTGGAATATTGGAAAAATTACTCTTTTAAAACCCTTTTGAGTGATAATACAAATTATTTGAAGTTCTATAAAAGATCTCTTTCATATTTTCTATTTACTTTCTTATTACAAAGTCATGGTTTTTTTTTGTTTGTTTCTTACATCATGTGAAGGAGGGAAAATAGCTATGTTTTGAGAGAAAAAAATATATTATAAACATTTTCCTTCCTATTTACATTTTTTGTCTGAGTAAATCTTATGAGTGCCTTTTAAGGTGGGATTGTGCTTAAGGAATATATGAGTTCCTTTTAAGGTGGGATTGTGTTTAAGGAATATATGGTTAGTTGGAAATCTTTGGTTTAATGTCTCGAAGTTAAAAAATATTTCATGTGGGTTTGTTGTATATAATTATGCCAAACCATCAAGTAATCATACGAAATAAATTAGTATTTGATATAGAGGAGTATCACCTCTATAAAAATGGAGGGTACTTCTTGATTCTCTCAGGGAATATCATTGGTGTCGATATTTCCTCCATGACGAGAAATTGATCAACATTTCAAACTCCATTGTGGAAATGAAAGAAATATATTTTAATGACTCCATTTCAAACTTGAATGTCCCATAGGTATCCAGTATAACTAGATTTACCTACTGGCCTTGAAGACCGTATCAGTATCTTAAACACATTATTTGATCTTGCCTTAAAAACAAAGGAAATGATTAAACTTGAAATTTATTGGGAATTTATTGCATGAGAAGAAGACCTTGTAGTAGAAGAGGCATGGTGACTCTGCTAAGTGGAAAATAAAAAATATTTGAAATCCTTCAAGAGTCTCATCCTAGGAAAACAAAATAGGGGTTCTTGTAAAATCATATTTATGATGATATTTATGAAAAATTATTCCATGCAACTTCATAAAAGAAATATGGGAAGATTAAACTTGTTTAGGGATCCTAGGAAAACAAAATAGGGGTCCTTGTAAAATCATATTTATGATGATATTTATGAAAAATTATTCCATTCAACTTCATATTAGAGATATGGGAAGATTAAACTTGTTTAGGGGAGTCATTACATAGAGTAGAAATAAACCCACACACTTGAGGGTGGGGGTTCCATGGTTTTGGACCCATTGGGGACACCTCCTTTCTTCTCTCCAGTAACTTCCCCACGTGATATTATAGTGGCTAGAAAAGGGCTTAAGATGGTATAAATACTATGAATTGAAGGTGAATGACCATGAAACCTAAGACATGGACCAATAATAACACATTTTTCTCTTAAGAAGAGAAACAACCATTTGTTACAATTATATTTTCCACCCTAGGGACACATAGAAGACCTTCTTAAAAGGGGTACTAGATTATACATATGCATGTACCTAACAAGGGTTTTTAAAACCATGGGACAATACCTACCATACAATATAATGGGAAAATACCATGTGTTTCTAAAACATGGGAAAATACCTACCATGTAATATGATAGGAAAATACGATGGGTTTCAAAAACCATGGGCTCATAAACCACCATTAGGTAAATTTCTATTTACTAGGATGAAGAGTTCTTCCTTCTTTGATTTTAGGATATATTTCCTATTTCACGATTAAGTGAAGTCTAGTATTGCATGCATACATCGGAATTATCAACAATATGGCATATCTTCCTTGTAATTACCAACAAGAGTGTGTGCCTTTCTTGGAATCATCACCAGGAGTGGGCCTCACATGTAGATAAGACTAATTAACTCCACTTAAGAATCTCTAGTCAAATATGGATTGAATGACTAGTTAACCAAGACTAGGTAGAAAATCACTAGTGTTCAAGTCAATGCATGTCCTAAGTATTTCTCTAGAAGCTCAAAGATGGTGCATTATCTCATGACATGGAAGAAATATTTGGTGGGTTATTTATGCATGGATGTTTTCTTGAAGAATGGAGGAAGACTTGAGAGTAAATTTATGCTATTGGAATTACAAGAGAGTGACGATGAAGGAAGAGTGAAGGCAAGGAACAATGAGAAATGTAACAAAAGGCATAAAGGATTCTTGCTTGATGTAAGGTTCCTATTTTATCAATATATATCAATGTTATGTTTCCCCTCTGATAATTGTCTTTTCGATTACATGATTTGTGGTTCATTATTGAATAAAGTACATCTTATTGGATTCGAGTTTCTTTAACTCTTAAAAAGATTCGTAGATTAGTATTTATTTGCCACTTGTGTGCATGAAGAAGATAACAAAAATCAAACTTGAATATCTAGAGATATATCAATGTGACACTTAAAGACAATGGTCAGTTAATAAGGTATACCTCTCTTCCCTCTAATGTAAAATAAAAAAAATATAATTAAATATAAAAAAATAATATTATATATTGGTTTTCTATCTTGCATCAAATATATATCCAAGAGAGAATCCATTTATTAGTAGGAGGGATATCTCCATAACATAATTGGGAACCATATTGGGGACTAAACCCAAAATATCCCTTATATTTAATTTCCTTTTCTTTCTCTACTCTCTCAAAAAGTGCGTCGCTAGTCTACTTCCTTCCCATTCACCTTTTCTTTTTCAACTAATTTATTTTTGATATGTATGTTTTATTTTTAATTTTCTTTTCTTTGTAATTTTTAATTTGTTTTACTTTGTCGTATGAATGCTTTGATAAAAAAATATTATTTGCATGCGTGATTAACTTGCATGCATATCTAATTTATGCAATTTCCTTATTTGCATGCATGAGATGATTTGCATGTATTATTAAATTGCACGCATAGTTTATTTATACACATTGGTTATTTGCATGCATGAGATGGTTTCCATACGTGATTAAATTTCATGAATAGATGATTTATACACATTTTTTATTTACATGCATGAGATGATTTTCATGGATAGTTGATTTGCATGTATAATTGATCAAGCATGTATATTTGATTTGCATGTATGGCTGATTTTTATGCATGGATGATTTGCATGCATGGTTAGTTTGTTGATATGATTAGTGTGCTTTTCTATCTTTTAATTCGAGTTAAACATTTTGCATGATTTTCTATTTTAGTTTTGTATTTGTGTTTTCTTTATAAAAAAAGGACAAATCTTGTTCGAGTGTTTTGGATTGATGGTTTATTGGGATTGTGTGTTTTGTATTGATAGTTCATTGGAATTGAGTGATTTATATATTGTTTTAAATGGAGAAAAAGAAATATATTGTTCTTTCCATTAGATAGTTTGTATTGAAGAAGAAACAAATTTCAATCTCTTGGATTTTCATTATTTATATTTTTTTGGATTTGAAAAGAATCTCAAACATCACTAGGTGGCATCCATTCCTTTGAGTAATCATAAAAAATAAGAAAAATATTGCTTAATTTAAAAACTATTCTACTTTTTTTCTTTCTACCAAACCAACATAGCATATGATTTTAGGGCTTTGGTGTATGATTGGAGAGTTGATTTTCCAAGCCCACAAAACCAAATGTAGAAGTTATTAATGAGTGAAAAATACTTTTTTACAAAAAGTGAGTCGGAATATCCTGTAACACGGGAGTCAAGGAGTAGTTTGTGTTGGGGCAAGTGGAGGGATACCCCTCTCTACTTGTCTTAGTGTGTGTTGAGCTACTTGAACTACTACACTATTGGGGCTTTTGGAAGTTCCCACACCTCTCTGGGAGGTGTCACTTATCAAGGCTTTGGGATTTGTTACCCTTCCCATGCATGTGTTTCTACGTGAGGCTGATACCCAACCATTATGTTGTCAAGTGGTAACCTTATTATATTTTCCTAGGTACCTACATAGGTGACTGCAAGTGGGAAGTACTTGCGGTACCTGGGACAAACGTTGAACTTCTACTTCAATCCCCTCGAGGGTGCCTATATGAATTAAGATCCTTGCACCGGTAAGGGTTTTCACATTAGGGTTACCATAACTATTCCTCACACCTTTGATAGACAATGTTCTGGGGACTTGATATCCCCCAAAGGATTGGTTTAAAAAAGTCTAATTTTACCCTTTTTTTGCTTATTGTCCATTGATATTTATTAGTAGTGTGATCTATTGGTTTCATGTCTATTTTTTCTTAGTTAAATTATCGTTATTTTTCATTGTACATATTTATTCACCATGGTTGACCAAATGATCGGTTGGTCTTGTAGAAAACGTGGTCTTTCCCTTAATGGTGAGGAAAAACCACCCATTAAATTTTGATTAATGTCCACTAGGGACAACACAGATCTTATAGGGCACACACGGGACTCTGAGGGGAATGAACAAGTGTTGATTGAATTAGTAGATGAAATTCCTCTACCAAACTTCAACCCTCCTTTGACTGATACCTTCCACCCGTTACTCTTGGTAGTTGTCGAACACTTTTTCCACCCTCTTTATTTTTTTAGTAATCCTCTCATAATGTCTGATATGGGTGACTTATCGAGTCAGGGGTAATATTCCACATCGTCATCTAGTGCTATAGGGGGAACTTCTATAGTGTCATCCTTACCTTCTATTAATGGCATCAACCCTCCTCCATCCATTCCTAGTGCATATGGCTTCTTAATATGGGGAATGACATCAATAAACTCATTTCATTCAATGATAAGATATGTTGTTATGACACCCATCCCATCCCTTGGGATAACCATGTCAGGATTTATGTTCAATGGGGAGGAAGTCCTTAGTTCTAGTGTTTGTGGGGGTTCTCCATCCTCTTCTGGTATCCCTATAGGTATCCCAACAATTACAAATGTTTGATTCCCTTTATTTGGAACCTCCATAGTGGGTTTGGAACTACTTGGATTCATATTGGGAAAAAAAACATTTCTGGCGAATATAACACCCCTTGGGGAAATGTATCAAATCATGCAAGAAGTAATCATTTCCTATATCTTCCGCACCTAGGGGGCACACCTCTTGGAGAAATTGTTTTTCCAATGGGTAGTCATCATATGGGGTACACCCCCATTTCCGAAAACATTCCCACTGGGCATAATTATGTTCTGGGGAAAAATGATTCTTTTGGGAGTACATATTCCCTCAACAACTACCCTCAAGGGAATATGTTTCCCCCAAGAGTAAATTTTGGTCCAAGAACTAGTAACCCTTTCAAGAACACTTGTGTTCCTGAAGGCCAACCTCAAGAAACTCTGTACGGTCCTGAAATTAGTTATGCAGACAAGAAATTTTTCATCCATGGGACCAACCAATTGGGAGGATTGTAAGGTCCGTTCGGGGCACAAGAATATTCCTCATACTAGAACCCATTTTCCAACTCGCATATGCCTTATTTGGAACCTTCAGATCTGCCATATTTTTCGTGATTAACAAATGATCCCATTTTCCACCACCCATGGTGGTCGACTATCCCTACTAAATAGTCATCAGATATACCCAATTTCAATGGAACATCGGGGGATGAACCCTTTACACACATCGGGATGTAACATCTTTGGTGCTCATCCATTGTGCTTAGTCCATTCATGTCTATTGGAAAATATTTAACCAACTCACTAATTTTCCTCTTATACCTTGTGGATAAATGAACTAACCAATATTTCTTATGCTTACTCCCTTGTAAGTAAAATATTTCAACACTATTAGAGTTTATGTAACTATGGATAGCTCTAGAATCAATTAAAATTGCTATGGGTTGGTTATCAATATTACCTTTCACTTCAATCATGGTGGATTGATATTCTTAGCGTTTGTTTTCCAAGGATTCATAAATACTTGACATTTTTCCTCCCATGTTTCAACTATTTCAGCCTCCTGAATGTTTTGGATAGTCCTTGTTCATTCTCCTTTGTAAGGGAATTCCCTATATAAGTGATCTCCCTCACATCCCCAACATTTTATAGGTTGATTTCTTGGCCTTTTTCCAAATGAATATGTCATTCTAGGCGCATTTACAATTGTTTAACCTTGTTGATTTTCTTGTGAGTTGTTATTGAAAACGGGTGTCTGAAAACCTTTCTTCCTTTTCTATTTCTTACTCTTCATCTTGTCATTCCAAGATTTTTGGAAAATTGGTCTCCCTCTTCTCTAGTCATAAAGATGCTTTTCACTCCTTATGCCCTCCTCTAAACTCTTGGGGTTATCATAGTGTATATTTTCATTGTAGAAGGAAGGTAACCCACTTATAAACCTTTGGATTTTGACCTTATCATCATTTGTGAAATCCACATACTTCATAAACTGAAAAAATGTATTCTCATATTCATCCATTATTATGCTTCCCATATTGACTTCAAAGAACTCTTTCATATTCCTTTCATAGTAATGCTCTGACAAATATTTCTTCTGGAAATATCCTTTGAACTGCCTCCATGCGACCTTGTTCTCATCAAGGTGCTTGTCTTGCTTAAGTTGATCCCACCACATGGTTTCGTTTCCTTGCATGTGGTAGGTTTCAATTCTCATTTCTACCCTTGATGGATAATCATCCAGCTCAAAATATTTCTTCATTTCCAACAAACATGCTTCAACCTCTTCTCCCTTCCTGTTCTCACCATTAACATTTGGCGGCTTGATTTTCTTGAGTTCACCTTGCATAATATTTGACTCAAATTTTCTCCTCTACCTCTTAATAGGAGACACACTTGGGATGATACCTGGCCTTGAACTTGCATGATTTCTCCTAGTATATATCTCTAGAGAATGATGATGACTACTCATGCTCCTTGAATTCCTATCATTCACATGCTCATCCCTTCTGCTATGGAATCTAGATGCTTCCACTTCTCTGGCACAGGCTGCTTTCCTTGAAACAAAATCTTTATTGACTTGTAAGTGTAACATATTAATACTTTGTAGTAGCTCCTCCTAAGATTTCATAATCTTCCTATTATCCTTCTTGTATCTCTGCACTTCTCTATGCAGGCTTCTCATAGTGTTATCTAGCTCCACAAAATCATCTTTACCTCTTTATCCATTGGATTTTATCTCAACATTTTCGATGCTACCACCCAACATTTTGAATTCTTCCTCATAACCAAAATACCTATGGGAATCCTCCATGGATGTAGTTCGCATTTAGGAACCAATCTCTCCTTAACGTCTTAATTCTACAAGAAATTTTTCTTTTAATAACATTTTTGTTACACACACACACACACACACACAATTTTGGAAAAATAATGCATAAATTTTCTTCTCTTTAATGACCACGAATCATCTTCTTCTGAGTTGACTACAAAATTTATTATCACAATCTCTTTTCTAGGTGCACAAGGTGATTTTATTCTTCATCATATTTCTATTGACTACTCATTTTCTCAAATATGGGCTCTGAGAAAAATGTTATGGGCAATTGAATATTTCCACCTTACCCCTCTTATGAACCTTTCTCCCTAGTGAAAAATAATCCCAAACACCAACTTTGGCCACCTACAGACGTAAATATGTTGGGAACCAAGGAAATTTTATATGATACACTCATTATAATGCATATACTAAATTCACATAAACTCTTATATTATCAAACTAATGCTCCAGTCAAAATATGTAGTAATATGGGAATGATAACTTTGTCCTTTTTTCACTTTCTCGTGACTTGGAAATTTTATCCCTCTTTAAGCATCCCTAAACCAAATCCTTTGTAATTTCAATAGAATCCAAATTGGGTATCTTCATGCCTATTTTTTGAACGATCTATCAAATTTTCACCCTTATCCGGGCTCCAGGATGATAGTTATGGCCTGCATAAATTTTGACTGTTTTCCCATTTTTATCCATGTATACTACATGTGTCTTCTCTCTCATCATATATAGTTTCGGGTACCTATATTCCACACCTATATCTATGGTTTTCCTATATGGTCCTTTATCTTTCCATAGACTACTCATGTGCCCCAAATGAAGTTTTGATTGAGTTATTCCTTCTAGAAGTAAACTAATACTGAATTATATACTATATTGTTTTAGTTGTTAATTTCTCATATGAAATATTTTTTGTGCCTGAAATAGCTCATTAGAAATATATCTTGTAGCTACTTAATTTAATAATAAAACTATATGTGTATCAATACATATAGTTTCATAAAATTTGAACCCTTAAAAATGTTGTTTAGGCCCTCAAAATGCTTCCTCAAGTTTAAGACCTTCAAAAATCTGAAACTTTTCATGGAAAAACATTGATTTACCATTGTAAAATTATGTTCAAATGACCTATTCTCAGCCCTAGGAAATATCGATAACATGGCATGGAATGTGTCTGTTGATTCCATGTGTCATCATTTTATTCAACCATGTCATGATCCATCAATATCCTTCATCATCCATCAGTCAAACCTTCACAAGCTTGTTGGGCTCTCCTTCACAAATGATTCCCATTGGAAACTTTGAGATATATGATACATGGATTTTCTTGAAATCTACAAGCCGAAATACTATCAGAAAAATCCTTGGATTTTTTTTTGAAGACCATCGGGAGTAGTCCTTTTGAAGTTCATCAGAAAACATCCTTTCGAAGACCATCGAAAAGAATTCCTTCCAGAGATCGTCGGAAAACATTCCTTCCAAAGAGCATCTTATACAACCTTTCCAAAGACTGATAACATGTCTCCACTTATCTCTTAATGATAGGACTTCATACTCCCTTCTTTGGAAGGCCGAGTTACATCCATAACTCATCCCGAATGAGTCTTTCCAATACAAATGTTCCCACAACATCTAACGGATGAGAGTGACATTGATTAATAGTTATCATTCTTTTGGGATTGTACCATCGAGCTTCTCCCTTCATAGTTAACCTCATGCCATGCATTGGGATTTTATTGAATCCTTATTTCCAAAAGCCTGTTGAAAACACAATTTTCGAACTTCGCAGATGGATCTAGACCATTGATTATTAAGGTTGAAATAATCTAGGTCATTGATTCCCCAAACTTTGCAGTCACCATGAAAACACAAAATTCAACTATAAGAATTGGAATTTAACTTTTCAACCTACAAATTAATTCCATAAATATTTTCTTTAACAGTTCTAAGGGAAATAAACTCGAATCTGCCCATAAATTTGAGGATTTCACTCTATTTCACCATTCCCCCCCCAAATTCGTCACAGATCAAAATCTTTAACAATGAATTTTCTCAATTCGCACTAGTTCTTGGCCCATACAACATTATCAATGAACCTTGAGATCTGACACCAATTTTAACGTCCCCCAACTTAACTGAGGAACATTACCATATGAAATTACACATAAAATAAAATATTTATGCTAAATAATATTGTAGCTTACCAACTATGAGAATACATACAAATTTAAACATTATTCTATCATTGATTTAAATGCATCTACAAAATGATAAAACAAACATGAATGTAGATAATTAACTCCATACACAACAACATATAACCCATTCACATACACATATTTTAAAAACAACAATTTAGCTCATAAAATAACACAACATGGGTAAACACTTATCTTTAAAAAAAACTGTGCAAACAACTACTTAGGCGTGACGTTCCACCCAACCTTAGACGACTTGTTCTATATCTCAATAAGAAGTCCCCCCCAAGATAGGGCTAGGGATCCACAAAAGAGGGTGTCTCTCAATGTGATGTAGGAGCATCGCCCACGTCAAGTGAGCTAGCACAAAAGCAGAAGACAACTGGACAACGCCAGCACAAATTTTGAGAACGCTTTGATATTGTTGTGCCAAACATTAATGTGTGGATTTAATGAAGCACACTTTGTATATTGTAAATGGACCTAGAGCGGATAGCTCACGTCCTTGGGTAGATGA
>CBVK0100745456.1:0-10937 GCA_900067695.1 Picea abies | reverse complement strand
GTTGGAGTCATATCTTTCCACTGTATGAGCACTTTCTTGATGGTTCACTGACGCAGGCAATGCTCACGCTGGTCCAAAACTGCTTCTGGCTATACCCAAATGGATCCTTCTTTAGCTAACTCTGGAAGGTTGGTTTGAATTCGACACCTGGTTCCAATCACCTTCTTCAAGAAGGAAACATGAAAAACAGGATGTAGCTTCGACTGACTGAGCAGAACTAACTGATATGTGACTTGTCCCACACGCTTGAAAATTGTGTAAGGACCATAGAATTTGGGCACTAGCTTCTAACAATGCTCGGCCTTGAGGGAAGTTTGTTTATATGGTTGTAGTCGCAAAAACACCTGATCCCCTTCTGCAAATTGACGTTCCAAGTGACCTTGATCTGCTTGCTACTTCATGCGATTATGTGCCATGACCAAGTTCTCTTTAAGGGTACGAAGAAAATCCTCTTGGACTATAAGTGTTTGGTCAACTGCCTGGACCTTCAAGGTACCAGGTAAGTATGAGAGAATTGAAGGTGGCTTCTGTCCATATACCACTTCAAAAGGAGTCATGCAAGTGGTTGTATGGTATGTAGTGTTGTACCACCGTTCGGCTAAGGGTAACCATTGAGCCCACTGGTGTTGTTTTTTAGAAGCAAAGCACTTTAGATATGTTTCCAAACACTTGTTGACAACTTCTGTTTGACCAGCCGTCTAGGGATGATAAGATGAGCTGAGATGCAATTGTGTGTCTTGTAGCTTAAACAGTTCTTGCCAAAAATTACTTGTGAAAGTTGGGTCATGATCAGAAACAATAGAGTGCAGCATGCCATGAAGCTTGAAGACTTGGTCCATGAAAATTTGAGCCATTGTGGATGCAGTAAATGGGTGATGAAGAGCGCAAAAATGAGCATACTTGGAAAGGCGATCCACCACCACCATTATGACTGATTTATCCCCCGATTTGGGTAAGCCTGTAATAAAGTCCATAGATATATCCTTCCAAATAGCAGGGGGAATCAGAAGTGGTTGGAGGGTGCTCGAAGATTTGACTGTTTCTCCCTTATTGCACTGACACACCTCAGATTCAGCGACAAACTTATGGATGTCATGTTTCATACCATCCCAGAAAAAAGAACGTTTGACCCTGTCATATGTTTTGGTGAACCCTGAGTGCCCCACTGTGGGTGTAGCATGAAGCTCAAAAAGTACTGTGGATTTGAGCTTGGAATGTTTACTTAAATACAAGCGGCCTTTGTATCGAAGCTCATCCTGGAGCCAGGAGTACCCTATTATTTCTAAGACTTCCTAAATGATCCCAAACAAGTAAGTTAGCTTGAGATTTTGCTATGGTATTATTGGATCTGAGTCCATGAAAGGGGAGAAAATAAATTAGTGCTTCCAATTCTTTGTGAATCCTTATGAATATATTCTAGAGTTTTAAGTCTCGTGGGAGAGAATGTTTATGAACATGATTGATTACCACCTTTGAGTCTCCAAGTGTGATTAGAGAATTAAACTCATGTTGCATGCCTACAAGAATACCCTGAAGGAGAGCATATTCTTCTGCCTGGTTGTTTGTTTCCTTACACAAACTCCATGAAAAAGTGATCTCTCTATTCCCTCCTAGAGAGGTAGTGGGGGGGAAGTCGGGGGCAGAGGGCCCATAATAATAATAACGGAGGCCATTCAATGTAAGATGGACTAGGTCCACTATATTATTAAATAAGGCCCACTATTATAGTTAGATATAATAAATGGGTAGTTAGACATAATAAATGGGTAGTTAGATATAATAAATATAAGAGGACTTCTTAGAAGGTTCTACTTCTAGAAGATTCCTCCTCTAGAATGTTCTTAGGTGATGGTAGCACTATATAAAGGGGTCCAAGCAATGTAATGGGATATGAAGAGAGTTATTTTATTGTGAGTTGTATCTCAATAGGAGGATTCCCCCTTGAAGAGGCAAGTGAACAGGAGAGGATCTCTTCCATAATAAGATCCATTGTATGGTGTTTCCCTACCCTAAGGTTTTTGATATAATAAAGTGGTGGTTTTATATATTGTTCTCTGAGTATTTGTGGGTTTTTTATATGCAATTATTTAGTTCTTAACAAGTGGTATCAGAGCACTTTCCTTGGCAGGAAGTGTGGACAAATATTTTTTTTTTTTGCATATTTATTTTTTCAGAAACAAAAAAAGAGGGTCGTGATATTACGGATGATTTCTCTATGTTTTGATCCAAAATTTGAAATAATTGGTTGTATATCTGAGTTCCTTTCAGAAAAACACCCAAGTTAAAAAAACAATTGTCTGAAACAAAGTTTGGAAGTCAAATTATTTGCATTTTAAAAATGCAAATTTTCAGAGTCTTTTTTTCGTGGAAGACCGTGTGATTTTTCTTGTTTCTGTAGCATATGAGGCTAAATTTTTCAAAAAAAATTGAATATCTGAGTTCCTCTCACAATTTCACCCAATTTCAAAAGAAAAAATTGTCCAAATCAGAGCTCTGGAAGTGAAGATATCGCTGATTTAAAATCAACTGTTTTTTTTTGGGTTTTTCGTGATGGCAACGGGACTGCAGAGTTCATAACTTTTCATAGGGTCCTTATATTGTTACCAGATCAATGCAATTGAATAAATTATTTTAAGATTTTTATTTTGGTATATTTTATATGGTGCCAATGACTATTTCCTTTCAAACCCTCGAAGAAATTCTATAGATCACTGAAGCATTCAAATCCCAATTGTATGACAAAATGTATAGCACATTGCATAACATATTGCATGACCTTGCAGATGGTATCAATGATAGTTTTTGTAGTATTCAAGATTCATTGGATAGCATGTAGGAAATTATTTTTATGGAGGACATCAAGGATGAATATAATCAAGAAATATATGTTTGGTATGATTTTGAGGCCAATTGTGATAATCGGTATATGGATAGTTGTCATTTCTGGGATGACAACCACTTCCATCTTTTGTTTGATGACTCTACTCCACCTTTTGTAAATCACATCAATGTGACACATGAGGAGATAGTTATGATTATCAGTTTCCAGCCTGCATATTTTACAACGGTATTGTTCCTTCCATATTCATCTTTGACCATTTCCCACTATGTGGGTGGATATTCTTACTTGGATCCACATGATAGGTGTCAGTGTTGGGAGCATCATTTTCAATTGATTATTGGGTGCTGATATCTTCCATGTGTAGTTCACCTAAGAAATTGGACATGGAACCCTGGTTTACAATGCCAGTTGGACTAATTCAGCATGATGGCTTCCATTTCTTAATGGGACCCTGGTTCTCTAGTCTACTTCAGCATTATGGTCCACACTTATCCATGGGAACCTAATTATTTAGTCTACTTTAGTACTATGGTCCACACTTATCCATGGGACCCTGGTATATCGTTGTACATCAAGCGTTGAGGACAACACTTTCATAAGGGGGATGGAATGTTAGGTGGCTAGAGAGGTAGTGGGGGGTCAGAGGGCCCATAATGATAATAGTGGAGGCCATTTAATGTAAGATGGACTAGTTCCACTATATCATTAAATAAGGCCCACTATTATAGTTAGATATAATAAATGGGTAGTTAGATCTAATAAATGTAAAAGGACTTTTTAGAAGGTTCTACTTCTAGAAGATTCATCCTCTAGAATTTTCTTAGGTGATGGTAGCACTATATAAAGGGGTTCAAGCAATGTAATGAGATATGAATATAGTTATTGTATAATTGTGAGTTTTATCTCAATAGTAGGATGCCCCCTCGAAGAGACAAGTGAATATGAGAGGATCCTTTCCATAATATGATACATTGTATGGTGTTTCCCTACCCTAAGTGTTTTAATATAATAAAGTGGTGGTTTTCTATATTGTTCTATGAGTATTTGTGGTGTTTTTGTAGGCAAGTATTTGTTTCTTAACATTATGTGAAGCTTCCACTGAGGAGAAGGAAGGAGGGATGGAGAGCAGAGGAAGGAGGGGCCTTCACTACTAAAGGAAGGAATATTAAGATGTTGAAGCCAAGAAAGTTCTCCCTCTAATATAGGATGGAAGCCAAAATCCTTCATTTTTCTTTGATTGAAGTGTTCAATCAACAACCCTCTACATTTGTTAGCCACTAGCGACAGGGGAAGAAGCACTTATGAAAATATAGCCCTATTTCTAGCTAACCATATTTTCCAAGTTACAAAATTAGGAACAACCATGAATATGGTTTTAAGAGGTTGTTTGTTTTCTAAGGAACCACCATACATGGCTTTCCAACAACTGAACAACTGAGTAGGAGAAGAAAGCCAATTTATGAGTGGAAACAAATTTTGGAGAGTCATTTACCAAAATGACTGAACATATTGGCAGTTTAGAAACAATTGCACCAAGTTATCCTCTTCATGTTTACATAAGATGCATTGAAAGGGCCCTCTAATTCCTACTTCTTGTAATTTCTCCCCCGCGAGGATTTTCCCATGCGCTAATTTCCAACAAAAGATATTAATTTTAGGCAAATTGTTTGTATCCCAAATTTCAGCCCACAAGTTCGATTTGGCAAGAAATGGATAATGTTATAGGAGGAAATTTTATCCATTCTTAACTCAATATATCATGTTTCCACTACTGCAAGAGTCCTTGATATACATGAAGGGGAAGAACCTCTAAATTTTGAACTAAGAATTCTGAAAAATCCCTTGAAGGTGAGCAGGAATATTATCCAAATTCCATCCAACCCATGATCCTGCCAAATTCTAGTTAGAGATATCAAATAAGGTGGAGATGCCTTGATTAGAACACCGATTAAATAGAGGAAGAAGGGAAATCTCTTCCAAAAGAGGAGGATTTCCCATAATAATTTTTGTCCATAGGAGAATATTTTGATCGTTTCCACAGATCCAAGTGATTTTATTTTGAAACAATTGGACGGAGGCCTTCAGAAGATTCCAAATTGGGGAACCGATTGACGTAGAAAGGGAGAATCTAGATAGCGTAGATTATCCCCTACCAAGTATTTATGCAGAATTGTTTTTTCCACCATCCCAACTTTCTAGTTACCCATATTCAAAGGATTTTCTCCCCAAATCCATATTGGAAAGAGTGGGGTCAAGAATTCCCAAACCCCCATGAGATTTAAGGGCTCAAACTATATTCCATTTTATGAGATGCAATATTTTAGTGTTAGTCTTCCTCCCCCTCCAAAGAAATTTGTGAATTTCTTGAGCTATGGATGACTTAATATTGGTTGGGGCTAGTAATGAAGAGAATTGGAAGATTGGTAGGGAAGAAAGAATATATTTAATGACAACCACTCTACCTACAAGGTTAAGCCACTAAAACCCCCATTAAGTGAATTTATATTTGAAACCAGGAAGAACTGGGAAGATGTTGCAAACATATGGGAATGCTCAAGTATTTGGAGGTTGAATTTTCTTGTAAATGGAACTAAAGGATACCTTCTATGCTTGAGGCCACTCTCGAATTCACGTTCCAAACATAGATGTGGTTTTTCTGCATATTTATCTTTCCACAAAAATATTTCATTAACTTCATAAGAATGTCTTTGAATATCTTAGTTATAATTGTAGATTCCCCTCCTATCAAAAGAGTATCATCAACAAACTAGGAATCATTAACTATTTTGGGGATTTTCCAGCTTCCTTCTCAACACTTCTTCCATGAGAATATAAAGGATAGGAGAAAGAGGGAATCCTTGCCAGAGGCTTCTTGACATCTTGAAGAATTCATCTAGTCTACCATTTATTAGAGGAGAGTCCATGGTTCCCGGATATAGGTTGAGATCCATGCTAGAAAATCTGGTCCAAAACCAAGCCTTGTTAGAATAGCAAAAAGGAAACTATGGGGCTATCTTAAGGATCATCCATACAATCCAAAGGCTCCTAACGGCTAGGGTTACGATCTGTCTTTGGCTCTCTTTCTTCTTCGGATAAGATCTCATATTGATTATTGGTAGGAATACTCCCTTTCGAGATACTTGTCGAGGAGGATTCTTGAGCTTCTTGATATTTTGGATTGGAGGGAGCTCCCTCAAACTGAGGGACTTGCCTTGGATTAGAGCCTTTTTTGGCTAGTTGTTTCCTACATTTTGATTTTTTCCATTATTCATTTTTCTTTGCTCAGGGTTGTTCCACTGGTTCTTTCAGAAATATTTTGGAAAAATGACCATATTCATGGAAAATATTTCACTTGAGATGGAGTTTCTAATAATCCACTTCCTGCAAATATGTCTAGTTGTCCAAGGTGAGATTTATGGCCTCTGGAAGACCTTTCTCCAAACCTACTTCCATGAATATTCGAGCGCATGATTGAATATTTTATTTGGGTTCTGCATGATATATATAGGTCCCAAGAGAGTTATCGATGGCTTGAAGAGTTTCTTCATTCCAACAGTGAAGGGGAAAAAAGGGAAGGTGAACCCATACTAAGACTACAAAGGGGGTGTCATTTTATGGATTAAAATATGGGGTCCAACGATTTAAGTAAATACCTCTAGCCCCCATGAAATATGGACTACTCCTGAAATAAAATATTGATCTTCTTTCTTTTCAAACAAAAAGGCAAAAAATCCCTTCCACAGAAGGAGTGAGACATTCTTCCAGTTAAGTGGGGTTTCTATTTCTTCTCCAACCAGAGAGAAACTGATCTAGGGGAGGGCCATATCCCAGTGAAATTTAAAACCAAGTCATACTCCACAAATATTAGAGCTAAAGAGTGTGAACCAACTAAAATCAGGACCGAGGGTATTTCATCAAGATTCTTGACAAAACACTAATGTGCTTGCTTGGGGTTCTTGGGGAGACCTGCAACCAGAGTTGTGAAAGAATCAACATTCGCAGGGGGGAAGGCAACAGATGGGGGTTGCTAGATCCCTCTCTAGGAGAATCCATGATGACCATAAGAGAGGCGTGATTAGAGTTTAGTCAATGCGCACTTAGGATGCCATAAATCTTATTTAAAAAGACTCAATTGAAATTATCATCTAAAATATTTAGCTTAATTTTTTACACTTTTATATTCAATTATTATTATTATTATTTTAAATGACGTGAACTTTCAATCATTCTCCTTCATAATATTCATCTTTCTTCATTTAAAAATTATTTTATTTTTTTATTTAAAAAATGAACTTTCTTCAATAACAATATTACACACACACACACACACACACACACACATATATATATATATATATTCCAAATGAAAAAAGAATAACTTTTATTAAAAGAAAACAAAAATTACATTTTGAATAATGCATGCAGCGAGCATGCATTTAGTCTAAAAATACCTTTCAAGTCCAAAGGGAAGAAAGGTGCAGCAAAAATGACCCTCAAAGAGCAGCCCAAAAATAATAGAAATCTACAACGAAAATAGACGCAAAATCTCATCCAAGAAGAAAATGCAGAGGCTGACCAAAAGAAAACCTGGATGGACCATGCTAGAGTGAAAAAGAAAAACCCCACAAGATCTAGATCTAGAGGGACAACAAACAAAAGGACCTGCACCAACAAAAGAGAAAGCTAAGAAATGCATGCCGTGAATCAACCTCAAAGTAATAACCATCCCAAAAATCAACATTGCACGCTCGAAAGAAAGGACATCAAAGATCTGACTCAAATCACTGAAAAAGAAATAGAATCCTTGCAACCACTCCACAAAAAAGCTAAGCCAAGGGGAGCTCAGGGACCCCAATCCACCAAGGCCACCGAGAAAACCATGGCATTGCATCAAGCCCTAAATGAACCAATGGGGATGGAATAGCTAGATCTAATCCCTAAGAATCTTCTGAAAAACCTCCATGCATGCTAAAGGATGAAGTAGCATAAGAAGGAACCCTGAAGACGATGGAAAGGCATCAAAATAAACCAGATATGAAAATATAACCATAGGAAGAAACCTCCAGACATCAGACGTCTCACCCACAATGAGAGCATCACATCGGGGTCCAAGCGAAGGACTCACGTCCACCAAAACTCTCACCGATCAAGCATAAGATATTTCGATAAAAAACAACAACCACATACTAGGCAAGCAAAAGTAGAAAAGCCACAACGGAAGAGAGAGCACAAAACAACGAGACATGGATCCTCCAAGGCACAAGATTTAGATCTAACGGAGCAAGCACAACCTAAACCACCCAAGAGAGACGAGCCACGAAAAAAACTTTGGCATTTGTAGTAGGATCGACGAGAAAACACCAGGAAAAAAAACAAAACAGGGCTTTGCGACTCGAGTTTCCCCAGCGGCAGACCCCATCACATCCTTCACTCCCACAATGATCCATAACAATATTATATATTAATACGTTGAACTTTATATAAAAAGTTTTAGGGTCAATATTTTTATTCCACTACCTTAATTGTGTGCTTTACTCAATATCTCTATTTTATGAGGTATCATCAGGGTTGGAATTTCAAAATCATAAAGCCCATCAAATTTGACGGTTTCCAACACTGTGACCCCCGTTTTGCCAATTTTAATGAAGATGGTTGATGGTTTTATAGAATTTTTCACCATATTTGACGGGCAAATTGGTCAGTGATGGGAAATTTGCCCATCAAATTCCATCCCTGGGTATCATAATCATTCTTTATGGGTTAGTAATGAATACCATATGTGGAATGCATGGAATTTCAAGCAAGTGTCATAATCAATCTCAATGGTTTTACACTCAGTCATTATCAAAATGCACGAAAGTGGATCATAGGCATCATGATCAACTTCATCGAGTTTACATTGGATACCAATTGACGGAAGTGTTTGCAAGCATCTTAATTATCCCCAATGGGTTTACACTAGATACATTCACAAAATTCAAGGAAATGCCCACACATGCCATAATTAACCTTGTGGGGTTTACAATGATTACAATCTTCCAAATATGGGTAAATATTCATAGCCACTCCAATAAGTCGATTGACACTATATACCATGTGCAAAATATAAGGAAATGTGCATAAGCATTGTGATTGGCCTTTCTAATTTTAAAGATCATAATATATTATCTATTTGATAGAATGACACTAAATATTATTCATGAAATATGGAAACATTTTTATTGACCAAAAAATAACAATTTCAAATATATATTTTATTGATTTAAGTTAAAACATTGATTTTACTTAATTATTTTTATTTAAAATAAAATGTAAATAGAAATTTAGTGGACTTTAATTATCATCATCATCATATATATATATATATATATATATATATATTATGATAAAAAAAACATTTATTCTATTGAAAGGTGTTTTCTACAACTCAATATGACGGAGATGTATGTTAAGAATATAGTCAAGAAAATAAATAACTAATAACAAGATCAAGATGGCAAAGAAGACAGATGGAAAATGCACAAAGCCAATTCGATTATTATGTACATCAATAATGTATATATAGTACATATTGCACAAATGTCCTCTAATGGCATGACCATTAGAGTAAGATAACGAACTGAGATTAGAGTTTTCAACACCCCCCCTTAATCTTAAGTTTTTTTTTCCCTGAAAAACTATCACTTCTTGACAACTAGTAATTTGTTAGGTGAATATTCAGAGGGCTTAAGATCCTCTTTGAACTCTGAAAAAAAATAGTAGAATATGAAGGCTTCTACTAAATTGGTGGTTTTGGGATGACCACAAACCAATCTGGTGGTTTCGAGATGACCACAAACCAATCTGGTGGTTTTAGGATGACCACAAACTGTATGTCTATCAAGAGCTTCAAGAGCTTCAAAAACAAGAGCTCAAAAACAAGTAGAACCTCATGTCTTATGCTTAATTGGTGGTTTCAAGTTGACCATAGACTATCAATATCTTCAAACACAAGAGCTCAAAAAAAAGAAAAACCTCATGTCTTCTTCTTAATTGGTGGTTTCAAGATGACCACAAACTATGAAGAGCTCAAAAACAAGAGCTAAAAAACTATGAATGGTATTAGGATTACCACAAACCATATCGAGAACAATATGTTCAGGAATAAGGATGCATACCAGGAACTAGGCTACATACTTGATCATTTGTTCACATGATCTAAAACAAACTTGGAACCTAGCAAAAAACCTTAGATTTCCCCCTTGTCAGGGACAAGTGGTTCAAATTCTCTTTACCATAATCTGTATGTTTTCCACAATGCATACAAGAATGAAGATTGAAACATTGATCTTTCATATGTCCAACTTTATCAACGGAAAGAGGGCTTCTTGCAATTCTACCCTTTTACAATAATCTAACTTGACAATAGAAAATTTAATCTCAACATAAGGGTGTTGGCTTCAACAAAAACTACACCCAATTACAATCATAATTAAATTCAACAGTATTTGATGCTTACAAAAGGAACAACATTGAGTATCACAAATTGCAAGTCATAAAATTATGAAGAGACATTAGTCCAAAAATCACAAATTACAAGTCATAAAATTATAAACAAACACAAGTCCAGAATCTAGGAGTTGAATTATTCTAAAATTTTCGATGGTGTGTATGTAAATCTTTGAAATCTTTAGACATTGACTTGATCTCTAATTATACAAGCTCCAATTGCAGATCACAAACTTATATTCTCTGTGCATGCAATTTTAATAAAACAAAAAAATGACAACAACTTTCTTTACAGTAATGGCTCTAAAATTTTCTTATGAGCATCAAGACACGGGAGCTCCTTCACATGGGGTTCTTCCCACACAGTGAATGGTTCGCAAGAAACGAAGCACATGATTCCTCTTGGGAGCTTCTTCAAGTTCAATATTTTCGTACTTCTAGTAATATTCTCACTTTAGTACTTGTAGTAACATTGTCACTTGTGCAAGTTGTGTCTTTGCATGATCCAGGTGGATATCGGGGGCCACCCACATTTTCCAAATGGCTCAAAACGATTTTTTGGCCATTTTGGCAATTTACTATTTTTAGCAGGTTTTCACTTTCGGGG